>MNCI01035467.1:360456-404843 GCA_015680685.1 Gnetum montanum
AACACAATATAAAACTAAAAATAAAATTTTTGCTTACACCCACTAAGATCCCTTGGATTTGTTGGGCTAGTTTCAGAATTCCTTTTATAGATTTTTTTAAAAATTTATAACTTAATTATATCTAGAAAAATTGAACCTATAACATGGGTTTACTAGGCCAAGACCCTTACCACTAGGCTAACAATATATTAATATTTATATTTTATTACATCTATGTAGACCCAAAGGGTTTGTTAACCAAATGAACTTGTTCAAAATATATTAGTAACAATAGATCTTGAGTATAATAGATGTGCCCAATATTTATGCAACTTGAACACATATTTTATATAATTTCCTAGAACTAATATTGCTAGCTTAAATAGCTCATATAAAGACTAACTAAAGATTTTTCATTTTCTTATGAATAAATTTATTTCGTAACATTCTAATGATACATGTTGCTCATCTTCTACCACTTGCTAGTAACAATAGTTGACATATTCTATTTTTATGCTACTCATTGTGCCATCTTCCTATTTCAACTTAGAGACGGTGCAATTTTATTCTTTCTCTACCAATTAGTTAATTAAAATTTATATCATTTCTTGATTTATGCATGTCATCATTGCAGAAGGTTCATACTAATAAATCTCCCCTCTATACTAACAAACTAACAACCTCTTCTCTCTTTGTAATAATAAACTAACAAGACTTACATTCATTTGCGTTAAACCCCATTTAGCCCCCAAACTAAGAAGCCTACCTTAAGGAAGCAACAACCTAACAAACTAACTAATGCCTCATACACGTAACAGAAATTAAAAACTAACCCTTCCTCCCCTTCTATACTTCTATATACCCACTAAAATGAAACTAAAATTTTTACTTATGAGACTTCTTATCATACTCAAGTAACAATAATCCCATGTATTTCATACTCCTACCTCAAATTTAAAACTAAACTAACAACAACCTTCTATACCTCATATCCTCCCTAACTCGTACATCTATCCCAAATTGAGCTTCTGACTTATACTTGCTATTTATTATACATCTATTTTTTTAAAAAAGAGTACTACTACAACAAACTAATAAATAAACGAATCTAAGATCATTAAACAAACTACTATTTTCTTATTCTGTAATAGTTGAACATACTATAGGTACTAAATTCTTCATTGTGTTAATGTAATTGGGTCATGCTATAAGCAACAATGATCCATAATTTAGTCATTTTTCCTTACAATTTTGTCATACTACAAGCAACAATTTACATTGTAATATTTGATTATTTTGGTATAATTTTTATTTTCAATCTTAAAGTTTAGCAATTTTTCCCTATAATTTTGTCATCGTACAAGATGTTTTACAGGCATGTCCAATATGTGACTTTAACAATTTCCAAATAAGATTCTTCCATTTCATGATTTGCAAGATTTGGTGTGATTTCCATTTTTTATCTACTCAGATAGTTTCTCCCTACAATTTTGTCTTCCTCCAAGATTTAATTTTGGTATGTATGATTTGTAATTTTACTCATTTTCAAAATAGGGCTTTTCTATTTAATGATCTATAAGTTTCCATGATATAGATTTTCTACTAAATTTAATTTTGCTACAACTTGTATTTCATGATCTAAAAGTTTCTATGATCTACAACTTTAGTGATTTTTTAAATATGGAGTCTTCATTTGATGATTTGCAAGTTTCTATGTTTTTGATTTTTTAAATAATGTCAATTAAGCTATGATTTATTTATATTTTTTTGGATAATGTTCATTTTGATGCAATTTCTGTTTCATGATTTGAAAGTTTCTACAATTTGTAGTTTTAGTTATTTTTCAAATAGAAGATTTTTTGTTTGATGATCTATAAGTTTCTATGACTTAGATTTTTTGATAATTTCATTTTTGTTGTGATTTGAAATTCATGATTTCCAAGTTTTTACAATCAGAAGCTTTATAGATTATCCCCTATAAATTTGTCATGTTTCAATATCAAATTTAGTTATGGTTTCTAATTGATTTATTGATTTGTTAATAATGTCTATGCAATTTCTTGAACCTCATCATTTTTTAAATTATCTTTAAAAAATAATTGTAGGGTAAATCAAGATTTACAAAATGGATAGAAAACATAAAAATTCAACTATGTGAATGCTTAATGATATATTACATAAATATTTTTCGAATATGAAAGGTCGATAATAAGAACCACTTGCTAAAAAGGTAAGAAATCTTTACTTTCAAATTTGAAAAATTACAATTCTTTCTTTCTAATAGCTTACCTAGAAAAAATAAAAATAAAAACTTTTAACCCCAAGAGAATGTTAACAATAAGAAACACCTACTAAAAATATAAAGAATCTAATTTAGTTTTAAAATTTGAAAATTACTATATTAGTTGTTTCTCTCTAATAGATTTCATGTTAAAAACAAAAATGAAAAATTTATATCCCAAGAGTGCAAAAATGTTTTTTAGAAAATTATGACATAATAGAGCAACTATAATGGCCAACAACAAATAATTGTATATAATGATGATATACATCTTACTAAAATTTTTATTTGATACCAAAATTACATAATTTTATTAACATTCTTTAAGGTATTATTTTTACTACAACATAAGAAAGTAATGACAGGGCATAGATAAAAAAAACATAAACTTAGTAAGGCTACACAAAGTAGTAGCCAATTTGAAGAGGAGAATGATCAATAATAAGAAGCTTCAAATTGGTTGAACTTACATCAAATAATATATCAAATTGATTTCATATTATTAAAAATACTTCATCGTAATCATAACATACTATTTTCTCTCTATTTTAGACTTCTTTGACCAATAATGATTCAACAAAGGAATAAGAACATGTACAACATATTTTTGTTGTAGTTGTATTTCATAAAATAATAGTAATCCAAGAAATGAACAAGAATAGATATAATAACAACCATTGGAAATTTTCAAACATTTAAATTATTTCTCATTTTTAGATACAACAACATTACTTTGATTTTGATGAGGCATCCAATGGTAATTTATAAGTGGATTGTAAGTCCTAGATTTGGGAAGTGTTTCATGAGCTCTATGTTTGTAGTTTAGCATGTTCAGTTGAGGTTCTTGGTCTTTCGAGAAGGTGCCCTGGTCCCCTATGTCATTTTTCAAGATTGTGTACATGACTTCAAGATCTCTAGGATGATTCTCGTTTCATTTAGATGTCCGTTGGTCCTTTTGGCATGCTTCCTCAAGTTTCAAATTTCATCTAGAATTGTTGATGCAAAGTTTGGTTTGGGGAGAGGAAGTGCATTGACTACCCTACATCAACGTAGGGGTGTTGATGGATCCCCTCCAAGCCTTTTTTGGTCACCTTTGCCTACGGTGTGATTGGGATTTGCTCAAGTTGCATTGATGAACCTCTATTGACAACTAGGCATTGATGAATCTCCTTCATTTTATTGCAGGAACTATAAGTACTTAGGATATGCTCTCATACATATGATAAACATTACTTTGGTTTTATTTGAGCTTGTGATGTCTAGTTTGTATGAACAGCTCTTCCTCTGTTGGGTAAGTTCATTCCTTTCCTTGTCTTTTGTGTGTTTTAAGTCATTGCTTTCACAAGTGCAGCTAGACTCTATTAGAGTGCTACCTTGCTTATGTAGCCTAGAACCATTTGGTTTTAAGGGGTCCAATGTTTACATAATGAATAGAGCTTATGGTTTCCTTTTATTCTACTATTAATGTCTTAAATATTAAAATACCAAAAACATTATAGAACATTAAAATAATAAAAATATTCATTTAATTATCATTTTCATAAGCTGCGAGGATTCATTCTTGCCCAAGGAGGTCGTGACTATATGACATGGTGTTGGGTCATCAAGGTTGTGACTAAGAACCATCTTTTATTTCATTCTATGTGTGGTGTTGCACCTCTCCCCAAGAGGGATTGTAACACAAGCATTGCACCTTTCCCTAGGTGAGATTATGATATGTGTGTATTTATATTTATTTTGTTATGATATTTATAAAATCCATAGAAAATTATAAAACATATAATTATAAATATTCTCCCATCTTCTTCACCATGGAAACATAAGTTTTTATTACATCATATGTATTATAATCCCTCTTATATTTATTTAAAGTAATGATATACATGAGTGTTCTTGGTAATCCATGTAACATCGTCTTTGAAGCTTGTGACCAAATCACTCTATGATTTATATGATAAATCCCATTGATCAAAAATTGGTAGGACTCCTATCATTGGTGTCATTTTTGGGGAGGACATTGGTGAATTTCTTTGATATACTTGTACATTCACAAATTTTTCCTTTTTTTAAGTTATTGATTTTGTAGGAAATAAAAAACCAAAGTATCCATGGTTGAATTGAACAATGAAAATAGATTAAATTAGAAACCTCAATTGGTCCAAATCGCTTTCAAAAATATGGTGAATGAAGTAGCACCTATTATAATAAAAGTTCATCAAGACAAATTGGGATGATGGTGTGATGCTCATGGATGATTTTATAAAGAACCCAAAGAAGTTGCACCTACCACCTTTGAGGAGAATTTTTATTAATTAAAGCATCATCAAGGATGTGGTAGATTGTGAACTCATGTCATTTCAACAATTAAAGTATGTTTCTCATGAAAAGTAAGATCTTCATGATATGAGTATGGAATAGGAGTATGAGCACATACATGTTGGGAAGTAGGTAGGACCTTCTCGTAGAGACTGCCATTACTATAACATGAATGATTGTAGGAGAAGGAGGTCTATGCATCTTTGTTCATGGGGTCTAAGTTATCCTTCTAATGATGTGAAGTAGTTAATTATTCCAACTTTGTCTTACCTTTATTTGGATGTAGGTGTTGATGGCTTCGATGAGCCATTATTTCCATGGACATACAAGGGTCAAATTCATGAAGTAGTTTGCATCCTATTTGAAAGCATTGAGGAGAGCAGAATAAAAAAGGTTCATTAGATTGACATTCTTACATTTAGTGGTAATTGAATGATGATCCATAGTAGCATGTTTAAACATTTATCATCTCTTATGAGGTACAAAGGTTAAACAATGAATGGTGAAAACTCCATATTTTTTCCCACACACTCACTAACATGGTATCAATTTCTTTCATTCAACTTCATCTATTCTTGGAAAAATATGTTAAAAGATTTTAATGTCATATTTAAATCATATTCCCAAGTTGCAAACTTTAAAAAGAAGATAGTAGGATAGAAGCAGGACATCAATGAATCATTAGATGTGGCTATAGAATGATACAATTACATGCTCAATCAATTTTGAAATCATGGGTTTAGCAAATGTGACCAATTAATGCACCTAGTAGAAGGGCAAGGGCTACAAAATCATGAAAGAATGGATATGTATGTCATTGGTAATCTCTACTAGATGTTAATGGCTCAAATTGGTACTATGTTACCTATTGTAGCTAAATTGGAAGGTGAATGGCATAAGCATAAAAATTTAGAGAAATCAAACATAAATCCTCAATGTTAGAAGGATGTAAAGAATGTTAAATGTAAGATTCAACCATATGATGTTGTTGAAGCCCTTGTCCAGGAAAGCTTGAGAATGAAAAAGACTTTGATAGACCTCACCAATGTTATTGATAAGATTTGGGATGTGCTAAATTAAAAGATAACATTAGGTTTCAAGGATTTGAAAAATAAAGTCATTGAAGTAGATGGTAAAGTTAACACAAGGAGTAAGAGGCCTTACCATGATCAAATTCCTTATTCTTGTGGTTCATTTTTTTAGCCACAACTTTAATAAGGGATGGAACTTGATCCCTAGAGTTCTCCCTCTACATTGCAATAATCTTCCTCTTTTCATGCTTCTTTCTACCATGAAACTTAGTAGCCTATGAACCAAATACCTCATGCAATACCCCACCAATATTGGCCATATCGAGCTGAACCATCTTTGCAAATGTAGGTTCACTAATGTTCATCATGGCCTTCTATACCATTATAAGAGGGAATTGTAAATCAACCATAGTGGAAACATGTCTAGTTCATTAATCCTAGGTACGACCCTCATTTTCCATCATCATACACTATTGGGCAGTACCACAATCATCATGTTCCTTCCATGGAAAGGAATTCATCCTATAATAGATGAAAGCATTTTCATAAGAGAAAGAAAAAATCAAAGGTCTATGAGGATCTACACTCATCATCTTCACCATCATCCTCAAAGAAATGGAAACAAGGAGGGTATGCTTCTAAAGAATAAGTTCAGCAAGGAGCTTGTTCAGTAGCAACCTTGAACTTAGTTGTGGGAGAAGAGTCCTCCACTTAATGGCTTCGATGGTATAGTATGGTTTATCTGTTTGGTAAGAATTTTTTTGTGATTTAATAAAGTTGGTATGTGTAGTTACTGTTTTTCATATTTTTGAGCTTAATAACTAATCATTCATGTTCTTCTATTTTTCTTCAGTATGTTAGTGTGATTATAAAGAAAATCAATTAATGTTCTCTATGAATGTTCACCCGATAAGCCAATGGTTGATGAGTGAGTTATAGATGTGATGATAATGTGAGAGTGCCAAATGAATCCAAAGTGAAGCCTTGATTAATGGAATGTCCACTCAGTAATGTTCATCCACCCACTTTTCCTCTATTCATCATCGTGAACCAAGCTCAAATCTAGTAGGAAGCTAGAACTCACACCTTTTTGAAATTTCTACTCCTGGAACCATGGGCAAGTGATGGGTCCACATCTTAGGGTGTTAGCTTTGGAATCCTAAAAGGGTGCTTGATCATGGGCAAGAAAATGGTGTGTCATCAAGGGGCCTTGTGACTATTGGATAGGTCTAATTGGTATGATTAGACTAAGGTGCAAATGCTGCCATGCTTGATCCTTTGATTAGAAGAGGTTCATGATCATATGGACCTATGCATGCCATGTCGTAAGGGATGAATTCTCATTATCATGCAAGTTAAAGATTCTAGCTGGTCATCTGGCACTCCATCCATTTTCATAATTTTTAAGCACCATCTAAAAACTCTCCTGTCATGAAAGAAAAATGAAATATTAGAAAAAAAAGAAAGATAAAGGAATACAAAATGATGAAAGAAAAAATTGATGAAATGAAGAAAATAATGAAAGAATAAGAAAATAAAAGAAAAAATATGAAAAATAAAAAAAATAAAAGAAAAGATGAGAAAAAGAGAAAAAAGTTTTAAGCAAAAGAGGTAATGAGAAGAGCAATATGATTCCAAGCTCTTTGGTCCATACAAATTGGTATTTATATCATCCCATCATGTAATGACTCAATTAAAATCAAATGTATGGTTGAACCAATGACCATGATAAGTCTATCTCATATTCAACCTATTGCCTAGATCACTTGACCCCTAAATATAATAGTCCAAGACAATCTTTTATGCATCCCTACCCATGGTCATGAAGGCCTAGAAGTTTCTCTCTTAGTAAACTTTGGTAACATCAAATGCTACTTTCACCTAATTCTTAAATCCATTTGTTTCTAAAGGTTAAGATCATAGACCTTGACCCAAACCATGATCATGTCCATCATTTCTTGGTTGTGGCATTGTAATCACTATTAGGATTGGGACTGATTAGTACAGCTAGAGGGATCGATGAAAGGCTTCTAGTAAAGCAAAATTTGGGGAACCTACTATGCATACATGCATAGATGAAGGAAAACAAAGCTAGAATCTTGACTTTTGGATGCTCTGTGACATGTTACCTTGATTTAGTTTCACCAATGGTTAGACCACGAAATTATCAAGGTTAGATGAGATTAGTAGTGGTAGATGTGATCTTGCACTTAGAAAGGTAACTTGAAGGTCTATCCCCATTGTGTGGATGGGTAGTAGTGAAGGAATGCAGTAGTGGGTCTCTTATGGGTTGTAGGACATGCTTAAGTTTTCCCATGAGCTAATTGAATGGTTGGTTGGAGATCTAGTGATGTTGCACTCTCATGTTCTCTCTTTTATCCATCATTCATACTTCATCTCTTTCATTCCATTCTATGCATTACTGTGTATGGCAGGAAGTCAGTTAGGTAAAGTGGAGGATGCGATTTGGCTATCCAAGGGGACAAACTCACATTTAACGTTGATGTCTCACTAGCTATTAGGAATCAACATATGTCCCATCAATGATTTTCACAAGGGTAAGAAAGGTAGATGTCTACTATGGGAAGGATCCACTTGTGAATCCTTAGTTGTTTGGCATTATAAGATAGTGAGCTCAAGGTTATCCCAGTGATGGTGGTGGTTGCAAAGCATAAAGCATTTGATTGGTCTTCCAATTATGTGAGTTTTAATTCTATGAGCTTCAAGGTTTGATCATGATGAACTATTCTCATCTTTCCTTGTGCCTGTTTGTTTAATCTTGGGGTTTCCTATTTATCTCATATTTTTATAACCCTTTTTTCCTAGTTCTTAGATCATGGGAATGAGTGGATTTGACCTATGGTTTAGATCCCATAAGTTTGAATGTCATCCAAAGCAAGATTTTAATGTTTCATTCTTCTTCCTGCTTTAATGACCTATTTGGTCTGATCCTTTGTGTTGAATTTTTGTAATTTTTATGAGCATTTATTTTTCTTGTTCCTCTCATTAGCATTGTTCATGTGGTTCAAGCTAGGTATCTTGTAACTTATTTGTGGAGGAGAGGCACCAATTTAGATATGTACTTTATAATTTTAGTGGTTATTTAAGTTATTTCCATCATATTTTTACTTACCAATGTATACCTTGATTCCATAGTTGTGCTTATGTTTCTCTTGTGTCCCTAATGGTTATACTTATCATTCATTCTATGGCCATCTTTTGCAATCATAGTATAATGCCTTGGGGATCTTACTTAATTTTAGCATTTTCATAACTCATCATGCTTAGATGATTGTACTTGGGATTTTATAGATTTTAGTACTTTGTCTATCATTTTGCAAGAGAACCACTAGTCCCAAAAGAACAAGAAGAACAACATCGATCACTAGATCTAACATGTGTACTTGAGAGATTTTCCTCAAAAGAGAGATATGGAGATAGACAATGATGCTTTTTTCTCTTTAGATTGAGCATGTGCCTTGTAAGATCTTTTGAATGAGTTCCAAGGAAGCTAGTAGGAGAAAATTTGAAGATGGATGACATGGAAGAAGACATAAATGCAATGATGTGTGGTACAGACCTATTCTTTTGACTTTTTCTTATTTTATGTAGGCATGTTAGGGGGATTTTCTCATCTAGCACCATCCACTAGCACTTCTTGGTGATGTGGCTTGTATTGTAATGTAGTCATGGTCTCTATTGTACATTTATAATTTCTCCACATTGATCTTGTCTTGTGTGTAGTCCTTTTGTTTTGTGTCTTGGGTTATAAAGTTAAGGGACTAGCTTTAAATACTTTTAAGGGAATGATGAGGCATCCTGTAGTAATTTTTAAGTTGATTGTAAGCCTTGGATTTAGAAAGTATTTCATGTGCTCTATGTTTGTAGTTTAGTGTGTTTAGTTGAGATTCTTGGTCTTTTGAGATGCATCCTAGCCCCCTATTTCATACATTAAGATTGTGTGCATGATTCCAAGCTCTTTAGGATGATTCTAGCTTCATTTGAATGTCCTTTTATCCTTCCTACATGCTTTCTTAAGTTTTGGCTTTTATCCAAAGTTGTTGATGCAAAATGTGGTTTTGGAGGATGCACTAACTATCCTACATTAATGCACTCCATGCATCAGTATAGGGATGTTGATTCATACTTCTTCAATTTTGGTTTGGTCTCCTTTGCCTATGGTGCAATTGGGATTGGGTTAGGCTATCTTGACTAACCTTTGTTGATGCCTGGGTGTTGATGGATCTCCTTTGTTTCATTGCAAAAATTGTAAACACTTGGGATGAGCTCTCACACATATCATAAGCATTACTTTGATTTTATTTGAGCTTGTGGAAGCTGGTTTATGTGAAGAGCTCTTCCTCCCTTCGGTAATTTGATTCCTATCCTTGTCTTATGTGTGTTTTGAGTCATTGCTTTCATAAGTGTTGCTAGACTTTATCAGAGTGCTACCTTGCTTAATTGGCTAGGAATTGTTTGGTTGATACAAAGTCTAGTGTTTGGGCAATAAATAAAGCTTATGATTTTCCCTTATTCTACCATTGATGCCTTAAACATTAAAATACCAAAAACATTTTAAAACATTAAAAATATTTATTTAACTATCATTTTCATAAGCTGCGATGTTTCATCCTTGCCCAAGGAGGTTATTACTATATGGCATGGTGTTGGGCTATTGAGGTTATTACTAAGAGCCATATTACTATATATTTATTTTGTTCTTATATTTATAAAATCTAGAATAATTTATAAAACATAAAATTATAAATATTCTCCCATCTTGCTTATTGTGGTAATATGAGTTTTCATTATATTATAATCCTTTTTATATTTATTGAATGCAATGACACACGAGTGTTCTTGGAAATCTACATAACATCATCTTCAAAGCTTACGATCAAATCACATTGTGATTTGTATGATAAATTCCATTGGTCCAAAACCCATGGGACCCTAATTAGATTCCAAATAATTCGATAAAATTTTTAAATATTTTACAAGAACTAGTTGTTTCAAATGTAATTTATGTTTATTGAGATAAATTCTACATTTGTAATACAACATTTCTCAAAGTTTTAGTTTAAATAATGGAGTGCAAAAACTATACAACATACAAAAAGGTAGTTATCATAATTACAATGACATATAATTGCAACAATCCTATACAAGTTATTAGGTAAAATGATTCTTATGAATACACCATTCATAGTCATTGTTAAACATTTATCAACATTTCAGCAAGGATAATTTATAAGACATGATATTCTAACAATCTATTACCCAAAAAATAAAAATAAAAAAGAAAGAAAGAGAGAGAAAAAAAAATTCTACAAAAAAATCAAACCATATGACATATTATGATTATTATTCGTTTTTATCATTAAGTCTTTTTCAAGTTGTTCTTACCCAAAGAACAACCAACTCTACATTCTTTACAAGCCATGATTTACATAACTTATTTGAATTACCTTTCAACAAAATATACCCAAAATTCATATTCATTCCATTAATAGATAAATAAGAAAATCATTAGCTATTTTCTATTGTATGCTTTGTAAGAAAATAATTTTACATTTATATAGCCTTTAATTGCACACTCAATGTTTCAAAGTTGTAATAGATACTATCTTATGGTTAATTTAAAATCATAAGATAAAGTATGGTGCAAAGTTTAATGTTATTGATTGAACTGTAACAAAGATGAAAAATATTCTAACCCTAAAAAAATTCACAAATCAATGAAGGAATTAATCAAAATTTTTAAGAAACAAACACAAAATTTATCTGTAACACCTACAAATAATGTTAAATTATGGAAGTTAAGTCAAGCACAATAGGACCAAAGCATGATACATGCTAAAGGATGAACTTTCCAAATTTTTTTTTCAAAAGATAATAATTTAGAGGCGCTAGATTGAGAAAATTCTAAATTTTGCAAAGGTATTGCTTTGTGCATGTATTTTGTGAATTGTTTAACAAATACTCCATAATCATCGTTATTTGTTTGCATTGGCATATTTTTCACCTTTGTTACTCTTCAGTCACTAACATTGAACTTTCTACCATGTATTACCTCATGATCGTGAGTTAGTCATAATATAGTATCTATTGCAGATTTGAATTATTAAGTGTTCAAATGAATGCTATGTAAATGCAATATGAATTTTTTTATGAAAGACACAACAACTAAGGTCTAATGATTTGCATATTTGTCTATCAACGAAATGAATATGAATTCTATAGATCAGAAGGTTTTGTTGAGAGCTAATTTAAAAAAGTTGTCTAAGTCTTGTTTACCAAAGAACATACCATTGTTCATTCTTTAAGTATGAATCACTTGAAAAACACATGGTGGTAAGAAAAAAATAGTAAATATAATATGCCATATGGTTTTGTTAGTATTTGTAAAGCATTTTTTAAGAGGCTATTATGACCTCATCTCTTATAAGTTGTAGTTGTAGTTTTGAAAACTCTTTAATAGCTAGTGTGAATGGTTTGTTCATAAAAATAACTTGACTTGATAGGTTACACATAATTGTTAAAATTATAGGATTTTTTTACTGTTAAAAACTATCTTTTTGTAAAACTTGTAGAGCTTTTACAATACATTTTAGAATGAAAATGTTGCAAAAATTTTCTCATAAATGTTGCATTTATCTAAACATGTATAAGTTTTACTTAAAGGAATCAATTTCTCTATAATGTTAAAAAATTTTATCAAATTATTTCAAAACAATATAACATTGCTCTAGGTACAATAACAACTCATAAAAATTTTCAAACATTTAAGTTATTTTCCATTTTAGTTACAGCAACATTACATCAAATTCAAATAAGTTAATGCAATTTTTAAACATTCTATAGGAAGTATTTGCTTTAAATGAAATTTGGATCTATTTAGATAAAAGTTGCATTTTTGAAAACAATTTCTTAGAATTTCAATTCAAAAAACAAAGTGTAAAAACTATACAGTATATGAAAAGGTAGTTATCACAACTAGAAATAGATATAATTTCAACAATATCACATAACCTACCAAGTTAAATGATTCTTATGAATACACATTTCATAGTTTTTGTTAAAGATTTATCAACATTTCAATAAGGGCAAATTATAAGACATGAGGCTATAATAACTTATTATGGAAAATGACTTATAAGAAACAAATAAGCCATATGACACATTATGGTTATTGTTTGTTTTTCGCATCATGTCTTTACCAGGTAAGACAACAATTTTCAAAAAACAACAATATGCAAAGATCAACTTAAGAAAATTATAAATTTTTCAAAGGTTTTGCTTTGGACATAGAGTTTATGTATTATGTAAGAAATACTCTCAATCATAGTTATTCATTTGCATTAGTATATTTTTCACATTTGCTATTGCTCAGTCACTAACGTTGAACTTCCTACCATATATTACCTTATGATTGTGAGTTAGCTATAATATAACATCTATTATAGCTTTGGATTATTAAGTGTGCAGTTGAATGCTATGTAAACATAATATTAATTTTCTTTTTAAAGACACAAAAACTAAGATTCAATAATTTACTTGTCTAACTATTAGTAAAATAAATATGAAAATAAATAGTTAGAATTATTAGTCTTTTTGGTTTTAACAACTATCTTTTTGTAAAATTTGTATAACTCTTGTACTATGTTGTTTAAATGAAAATTCTGCAAAAACTTTTCTAAGAAATGTTGCATTTATCCAAATATGTATAAGTTACACTTGAAGGAATTGTTTCCTCTATAATGTTAAAAATTTCATTGAATTATTTCAAATCAATATAATTTTGTAATAGTTATAATAACAACTCATGCAAATTTTAAAATATATTTAAATTATTTCTCATTTTAGCTGTAGCAATGTTGCATTAAATTCAAATAATTTGATGTGATTGTTAAACATTCTACACAAACCAGTTGCGTAAAATGCAACTCAAGTTTATTTAGATAAATGCTACATTGCTTGCAAGGATTTCTCATAATTTTCGTTCAAGAAACATAATGCAAAAACTATATAATATACAAAAAGGTAGTTCTCACAACCAGAAAGATATATAATTTCAAAAATACTACACAGCCTACAAGGTCAAATTATTCTAATGAACATACATGTTAATATTGATGATAAAGATTTGTTAACCTTTCAGTAAGGGCAACTTATAGGAGATAAGGTTGTAACAACTTATTACAAAAAAAATGGCTTATAAGTAACAAATAAGTTATAGGGAACATTTTGATTGTTTTTCATTTTTGGCACCATATCTTTCCTAGTTCATTCATACTCAAAGAATAAACAATTGTACATTCTTTACTAAACATGAATTCTATAGCTTCTTTAAATTACCTTTCATCAAAACATTCCTATTTCTACAAGTCATATTCATTTTAGTGATAGGTAGATAGCAAAATCATTTAACCTTTATTGTTGTATGCTTTGAGAGAAAATTAACTTTGCATTTAGATAGCTTTCAAATGCATACTTAATTATTTCAAAGATGTAATAGATATTATCTTATGGGTTAGTCATAAATAAGAGATGATATATGGTAGAAAATTCAATGTTAGTGATTGGACTATTGAAAAGATAAATAATATTTTAATTCAAAAAAAAAACCATGATTATGGAATTCTTGTCATATGACATACAAACCACATGGCTAGAGAAATACCCCCACAAAATTTAGAATTCAATAGAATTGACCTATTTAACATGCAAGAAATAATATTTTAAGAAATACCAAGCTGTAGAAAGGGAACTTTGTATTGAACTATTAATCAATTGTATCTCAATAGTGGCAACTACTTATACCTACATCAACCTCTAATATAGTACCAAAAAAATTGTACTATATGCACATTTTCAATAATCACTTTCAACATACATATTATTAAAATTTTAAGTTGCTTATATGTTAAACTTATTATTGGGTTTGTAATTTTAGGAACAACATATTCTAGCCGCAACTATATTTGATAATTTAAACAACAAATAAGAAACTATTGATTATGAAGATTCTTTCAATGAGGTTGTGCATTCCATTCCTAAATGTCATGGAAAACATCAAATATTCATAACATTTAATATTATGTATAAAGAATGTGACAACAAAAATGTAGAGAAAAATGAATAGAAAACTTTATTAATGTAAAAATTATATATCTAGGTCATGATCTAAGGGTTCTTTAGGGTTTTCTTCCTTTTGCATATATCCCTTAGAGGCAATTCAACATTGCCACCATGGTTAAGCATGTAATCAACTAGAAGAGATTCAGTTACCTTCTTGTCCCACTTCACTTAGCAGCTATTACTTATCATTCTTGGCTTTGTAACTACTTTCTAGCATGACCTCCAATTCCTAGGTATAAATACCTTAGGTATAACCCCTAAAGATCATCTCAAGAGCCATGCCCATTATTACGATGTGTCCTTTTGGGTCTTATTACAAGTTACCCTTTCAAGTCTTATTAAAATAATGATACCATTTATTATAAAGAGATATTATCTTTGTTATGGAATGAATTTGTTTAGGAATGAGGACATGAAAAACTATCCTCCTTAGCTTTTGTTCATCCTTGAACGAGTTTGCATTAAAGGTGTTTCTCCATGCTCTAGTACTCTCTCCATGATTTAATGCTTTAATTTCATCTTTTGAATTGTGATTGAATATTTTAAAATTCTCCTACTTGTTCTACAATTAAAATTCTTGGGAAATAAACCTTATTTTACCAACAACTTGCTTTGATCTTTATCTAATGACAAGAGGTGAATTAAATGTCTATGAACCATCAATTACTAGTTTTAATTAGGGTTACACAAATGACAACTCATATCTAGTTACCCAAATAAAGGTAGGTCAAATTATTTTTTTTCACTTATGTTATTCAAAAATATTTTACTTACCTAATTTAGAATATAAATTAACTAAATAAAGCAAGAAATAAAAGTAAGTTAAGAAATTCCCTTATTTTTATCAACCTCAAGGATCAAGAAATGTAGTTGTAGTTCCACCATAAGAGCTATATGGTTAGATGGTCTTATTTAGGATGGTAGGACTTTATCTTGCTTCTCAACTTCTTCCTTGGGAATTAACACTAATAGTTTGATAACTTGTAAGAATCAAGCATCATACCAAATGTAATCTATGGTCTTGTTGAAGAAGGATGTTGACCTGTCTTTAATAGGCATGGTTGTGTAGTTGGTCAATTGTAATTCTTGATGAATAATATTCATTAATATAATTTGATCTAAAATCTGGAGATCCCACTTGTCTATTTCAGATTCAAAATATCTAGAGCATGTGCTAGCCAATGAAATTGTATAATAAATTGATGGGATCATCTTTTTCAAATCAAATTCCTCTTCTGAATGTTCTTTCACACATCTATATTTTAGAAAATGATGAACACCACTTTTATCTTTTACATTGAAGTCACTATAGATGATAATTGATACTAGGTCAAGATTGGTATGTGTTAGGAATAGCTTGTACTTTAAGAGTTTATCAATCTTATTAATCAAGTAGGATGCTTAAAAAAGTATGACATCTGGGCATTTTGGATTGACGATCAAATCTATATTGGCCACACATACACATGTCCTCCATGAATACATTTTGAGTAGCAATGTTAAGGCTATCTAACTTCTTTGAAATCATGATCGTTCTTTCTTTTCCATGACTTGAAGTTTTAGAAATTTGAAAATGATGTCCTATAATCTACATTTTAGTCTTTGCATGAATTTGAACTTGTCTTCTTTGTAGAAGATTATGAAGTCATCCATGTTATGGTTTAAATAATAGGCTAATCTATACAGATCAAAGGAAGGTCCATCACATGAACCTTTTTACTCATAAATATCTTTGTATTCCAACTTTCTCAAATCTAGTTAGAATTGGTATAAGAATTCCCATGGTAGTTCTTTTTGTAGGCATAAGAGATCAACATTCAAATTTTGTAATTTTGTAAGGATGCATGAGTACCTGTATTTGTGTCAATCTAAGGTCCAAGATGAACATAGCAAATGTTGTCTTTCATTGGAGAGGGACCTTGCAAGAACATTATATGTTATAATTTTCATACTCATTTTTGAACTCTTTATTAACTCATTTCTTCTTATGGGTATCATGTACAATGTTAAAATAACATCATGAATTTCCATGATGATTGATGTTTATGTTTATTATCAAATTATTTGGTTTTTGGTTGAATTGATATGCATCTTCCAAGCCATTTCAATTCACCAACTGATTCTTTAACTACTCAATTTGTTGGATTGATAATGACTTGGATTCATTTCCTAGACTCATAATGATCTTTCTATTCCATTAGGACACTAACGTCAATAGTGTTACTAATTACCAACTAGGGATTAGTGACCTAGGTCTAACCATAAGCATAAATTTAGTGATCTGATCATGAGGTCCAAGATGGCCAAAAAGGGTTAGATTTGTTAGTCCTAATTATCAATTTGCTAGACTTGATTAATCAATATAGGTTATGATTGAATAAAGCTTGATTTAACTACCACCTAATTATCAGATACTTGGTTGAAAAATCTAACATTACCATTGGATTCAGAAGGTTAAAAAGTATTAGTAATGACTATTTATATGTTAGAAAATCATATAGGATGTTCAAGTTATGCTAATTCCAAAATTTCGAATTTGGGCTCACCCATTCCAATACTACTCTTGGACCAATGTGCCTAATTATAGAATTTTTATCTTAGCTTTTATCAAACCACCAGTTTAACCAAGTTGGTCAAAGTTGACCACATTCAAATTTTAATTTTAAAGCCAACATTTTCCTATCAATTGATCAATTTATTTTTTCTTTAATTGATGAAGTTTTTTCTATCAAGTGCAAGCACCAACTGATAGGGATTGATAGTCATTTTGATTGTCAGCTAGTAGGGATTGCCGATCTTCCTTGTTACTAGCTAATATGGACTGATAGTCATTTTGGCTAGTAGCTAGTAGATACTAATGTACATTTGGATGTCTACATATACTAATATGTTAGCCAACGGTGGAAAGGATGACAAAGATGATGGTAGCAAGCACAATCAACTATGTGGAAGGCAGTGGAAATAGTAGCATGTGACTTGGGTAGTGGTAGAATGATGAATGGTGGTAGGTGTCAAGTGTGGCATGTGAATGAAGGGATGGATCACCTACAATGAGAGGAAGCTATGGGTTAGTAGCTTGCTAGTGATGACAAGAGGAAAGGTTATATGAGGGTGCAATAGTGGGCACAAAATGAGGATCTAGGGTAGTAGGAGGTATTTTTGATAGTCGTGACTTGAGATACAATTATGTAGCATGGTCCTTAATGAGTTTGTATAGTCCTTAGGCAAGCTAACATGACCTAACCCAAAAAATTTTAAAATTAATTCTTTTAAGTATTTAAAAATTTTAAATGTTTATAAATTTCATTTGTTAGTTAAGCATACCAAAATAAGCTAGCTTTGTGGTCAATGGCACAAGGATTAAGAGTTTGAACTTGGTGAGTTAAAGGTCATGGGTCTAATCTTCAACTTCAAAATTTTGATTTTTAATTTTTAATTTAACTTTATAAAAATCTATAAAAATTTAATTTTATTAAAGAACTTATTATGAGAAGACATCCTAAGTCTGATGAGGACAAAATTAGTATTTTTGAAATCATCTTGATGAGTACTACACATTAGATAAGGCTTTAAGGTGAAATTACTAAGTTAAATTTTCAAGATTTTAAAAAATTAAAAAACATATTCTTATTGAATTTACCTTATAAGTTGATGTATGAGGCAACATGAGGAATTCTAAATGACTTAAGTTTGATTACAAATGAAAAGCAAACTCAACATTGAGTTAAGAATTATTTTGCTCAAGTTAGTTAGCTCTAAGGAGAAGGTTAACATGGTAAAACATCATAATATTATCTAATGAATGTGAAACTCTATTTCAATCCCTCATTAAGATCTCTCACTTGCTAAGTAGATGGGATCTTTAGGTAGAGATTAATACATGAAAAAAAATTCTTAAATAGAGATTAATTTTAGTTATTTAGACTTTCTTAAATAACAAATTTTGTTGTCATGTAAAAGAAAGTTCTATGATAATATACAGATGAACTGCTATCTATCTTTGGTGTAAATGTATTAGACATGGATGAGAGAAAGCTAAATAAAAAATCATTACTCTCCTAAAGATCTAAGATGATGCTACAACACCAAGAATAAGAACAATAATTGGAAATTAGATAATACAAACACAATGTATGGAAATGTTACAAATGTTGTATTTTAAAGTTTTACAACTCTTCATTCTTTACAAGAAGAATTATTTTCAATATAACATAAAGTTTAATTTCAAGAAATTGATGCAATTAAAGAGAATAAAAAAGATAGATAACATGTTAAAAGAAGTTTGCACATGGAATTGAAACTTCATATTCAATAAATAAAAATATCAAGATCTAAACAACAAATTCACAAATCAGTGAAGGAATTAATCAAAACTTTTAAGAAAGATAGACATCAATTTATATGCAAAAACCTGCAAAGAATGTTACATTAGTATGAAAGTCAAATTAGACATAACACGACAAGAGTGTGGCACGTACAAAAAGGATGAACTTCCAAAAAAAATTTCAAATGATAATAATATGCAGAGATTAGCTTAAGAGAATTTTAAGTTTTGCAAAGACATTACTTTAGCCATGTAGCTTGTGTATTATATAACAAATACTCCACCATCATAGTTATTTATTTGTATTGATATATTTTCCACATTTGCTACTATTTAGTTACTTATGCTGAACTTCCTACCATATATCATCTTATGATTATGATTCATCCATAATATAGTATGTACTATAGGTTTGAATTATTAAGTATGCAATAAAGTGTTATTAAAATGCAATATCAATCTTCTTATGAGAGACACAACAACTAAGTGTTGACATTTTGGTATGTCAAAACCTTATGGAAAATGGAGAAAATTGAATGTTTGTGATGGATAATATTTTTGTAGGCCATGAACAAGAACTCCACAATCATATCCGAGAACTCAAGGAAACAAAATCTACAATGAAATGTCAAAATGAAGACTACATGGGCAAGATGAGAGCATGGATGAAAATGAAGGCTACAAATTAAATGCAGATGCTCTAAGGATTGGCAAGAAGGCAAATTAATAGGAGAAAGTCTAAGAAGATAGAGCTCAAAAGTTGAGGAGACGTCTCTTAAAAATAACAGACATCTACATCCAAGAGTATACATCTCTCAATAGACGTTCCATAGAAGATGTCTTATTTTTAAGTGAGACGTCTCTCTTGAATTAAGGCCAATCTTAGGTAGACATCCAAACTTTGAAGTAGATGTCTACACTAGTTGTTTGGTAGTTATTGCATGAATTCTGAGGAGTTTTTGGAAACTTTAAAGCTATAATAAGATGTTAAAATCTTGGGAATTATGCAAATACTATTCATATTCAAGCTCCTCATTGTCTATTCTATGTAATTTGACTCTTGTCCCTCAATGTAACATCATTTTCTTGGTTGTAAGTTGTACTAAGATTAAGTACAAGGAATTGTAAATTTAGTTAGATTCTTTCCTTATGTCTTTCTCTCTTTCTTATAGCCCTACATGGTTGATGTGCTTCTTATGAGAAGGCATCCACATTGAGCTTATTGGAACCTTATGGGGTTGAGTTTTTTTGAAGCATCAAAACACTTTAGAGTAGAAATTTTGTAACGGTTGTGGGATCCTTGAAGCCACATTTTGAGCTTGTTGGAACCTTGTAGGATTGAGTGGTTTCTTAGTGACGAAACACTTCAGAGTAGAGCTTAAAGGTTGTGTAGGGTGTGGTGCCCTTCAAACCAAATGTTTGGGAAACAAAGTTTGGAGGTGTGAATAGATTCTACCCTCTGAGTGTGGATGTATCCAAGTTGGGGAACCACATAAAATTTGGTGTGTTTGTGTGGTAGGTGTAATTTTAATCAGGGAACATATTGAATCCTCCTTCTAAGTTCTCGATCCTCATTAAGATCTAATGATTTGCATGTTTGTCTATTATTGAAATGAGCATGAATTATATAGATAATAAGGTTTTGTTGAGAGATAATCAAAGAATCTATGTAGGTCATGTATATTGAAGAACATATTGTTGTTCTTTCTTTAAGTATGAATCACTTAAGACATGGTGATAATAAAAAAAATAGTAACCATAATGTACCATATGTTTTGGTTGTTGTTTGCAAAGCATATTTTGTAATAGGGTGTTACAGCCTGATCTCATATAATAGCTTCTTTGAATGGTTTGTTCATAAGAATAACTTGCTTTGGTAAATTATGTAGAATTGTTAAAATTATAGGTCTTTCTAGTTCTTACAAATGCCTTTTTGTAAAATTTGTATAGCTTTTGCAATATGTTATTTGAATGGAAATTATGAAAAATCTTTTCTTAAAAATGTTGCATTTATCCAAATTTGTATAAGTTATTGTTAAAGGAATTGGTTTTTGTAAAATGTTTAAAAATTTCATCAAATTATTTCAAATCTATATAATGTTGCTATAGCTATAATAACAACTCAAGTAATATTCCAAACATTAAAATTATTTTCCATTTTTAGCTATAGCAACATTACATCAAATTCAAATAATTTGATGCAATTATTAAACATTATATTGAAACTAATTGCAACCTTGATTTATTTAGATAAATGTTATAGAAAAGGAGTTCTTTGAATTTGAGTTCAAATACTGTAGTGCAAAAACTATATAATATACAAAAATTCAATTGTCAGATCTAGAAAGAGATATAATTTCAGCAATACTACAAAACCTACCAGGTTAAACGATTCTTATTAACATTCATTTCATAGATGCTAGTAAATATTTGTCAACCTTCCAGCAAGGGAAATTTATAGGAGATGAGGCTATAATAACCTGTTACAAGAAAGTGACTTATAAGAAACAAATAAGCCATATAACACATTATGATTATTATTTGTTTTTGGCACCATGTCTTTTACTTGTCATTCATACTCAAAAGAACAAACAACTATATGTTCTTTATCAAACATGACTTACACAACTTTTTTGAATTACCTTTCATCAAATCATTCTCATCCATAGAATTCAGATTTATTCTAATGATAGGTAGACAAGAAAATTATTAAACCTTAGATGCTGTATGCTTTATCAAAAAATTAATTTTGCATTCAAATAGCTTTCAAATGCACACTCAATTATTTTAAAGCTGAAATAGATACTATCTTATGGTTGATTCATAATCATGAAGCTATATGTGGTAGGGAATTCAATATTAATTGTTGAACTATTGCAAAGGTTAAACATATTCCGATAAAAAAAAGGAACCATGACTATGAAATCCTTGTCATACAACATATAATTCACATGGGAAGAACAATACCTTTGCAAGATTTGGAATTAACTAGAGTTTAACTATGCAACTTTCAATAAATAATAGTTTAAGAAATACTAACTTGTAGTGAAGAAAAAATTATGTATAACTATCAATTGATTGTATCTTAACAATAGCAACTACTTATACCTACATCAACCTTTAATCCCATTGATGAACAAAAATCCCATCACTTTCTTTGACACATATGCGTCGATGTAGCCTCATCAACATGTATGTGTTGACATAGCTTGGGATGCATCAATGTTGATGCATTAGCACAATCTTCATAAATGCCTATATAAATGTACATATCCATCACATTTATGACACCTTTTGGTCATTTTGTAGGAAGATTCTTGTAGTTTACTCCCATAAAAGTTAGAATATTTTTCTCTTCAAGTGTTCATAGTGTAGATTGAAATAATGGTATAGAGCTTTATTCAAGTGCATAGTGTACCTATATACATTTTCATGGTTGGAATAAAATCAAGCTTTGTTTCATTCATTGAAATACTTAGATTAGCATTTTAATTTATTTCTCTACAATTTACTTTAGCTATTCATTTATTTTTCATGCAAGTAGTTAAATACTTAATTCAATTGCACTTAGGCAACTTGCATGAGTACAACTAACCTTAAGAAAAACTATATTAATGCATGGCAATTCCAATAGTAAATTACTTGGTATACCTAGCGGTAAAACACTTAATAACCCAGCAGTGTTAATAGATATTTAGGGTGTATATGGTAAATCAAGAATGCATACTCCATACTAGGCTAGGCTAGATTTATTTTGTGTACTTAGATTAAATATGTTAATATTTTAATATTATAATAATTTAAAAATTATATTAATAAAATATACAATCATATGCCTTAGTCACACTTAACCATATAACTTGAGTCCACATAAGTGTGATTGAGGAGATAATGATACACATCTTAGCTCTTGGTTATCTTATATATCTAGCTAGTTATAAGTCCATACAATTTGTCTAGATTGTACATGAACATTTATGATTCATCTAGTTTGGTGTAGGATTACTCTGCTACTCATCATTAACATCGTTGCTAAGGATTTTGGTGCTAGTATTTTAGATAACTAGGATTATTCAAGGATTGCTATTAAAACTTGAAATGATTTTAAGGATCGAGAACTTAGAAGGAGGGTTGAATATGTTTTAAAAATGCACTAGCCACAAGAATGCACCAAAGTTTACATGGTTCTCCAACTTGGATAGTCCACACTCAGGGGGTAGATTCCTTGCATACCTCTAGACTTTGTTTCTTCAAAAAGTGGTTTGAAGGGCACCATACCCTATACAAGCTCTAAGCTCTGCATTGGAGTGTTCCATCGCTGTGAAACCACTCAACCCTGTAAGATCTTAACAAGCTTAGAATGTGGTTTCAAGGATCTCACAACCTTTAGAAAATTGAGCTTCACTCTAGAGTGTTTTGATGCTACAAAACCAGTCAATCTTACAAGATCTCGACAAGTTCAGTATGGATGCCTTCTCACAAGAAGCACATTAACCTTGTAGGGCTACAAGAAAGAGAGAAAACCGCAAGGAAATAATGCAACTAAATTTACAAGTCCTTGCACTTTGAAGCATAGTACAATTTGCAACCAAGCAAATGATGTTACAATAAAGAACAAGAATAAAATGGCATAGAATATACAATGATTGAGCTTTTTTGAATAGTAGTTTCATAATTCCGAAGATTTTGGTATCTTCTTATAGCCTTGGAGTTTTCAAAAACTCCTTGGAATTTGTGCAACAACTACCAAATAGCTAGTGTAAACATCTTCTTCAAAGTTAGGATGTCTACCTGAGATTGATCTTAATTTAGGAGAGACATCTCACTGGAAAACAAGACATCTTCTGTGGGACATCTTTAGGGAGATGTTTACTCTAAGATAGAGACATCTACTATTTTTAGGAGATGTCTCCTCAACTTTTGGGTTCTGTCTTCTAAGGATTTCTCTCATCGATTTTCCTTCTTGCTAGTCCTTAGAGCATCATCATTTGATTTATGGCCTTTGTTTTTATCCATGCTCTCATCTTGCCCATGTAGTCTTCACTTTGTCATCTTGTTGTAGATCTCATTTCCTTGAGTTCTTAGTGGAGTTCTTGTTCATGTCCTGCAAACACATATTCACAACAAACATTCTATGTTCTCCATTTTCCTTAAGGTTTTGACATACCAATAGGTTAACAGATTTATTATTTATAAAATAATAATAATACTTTATTCTAGAGCACTTTTGCGAACTAACAATGTCTTCTTCTCATAGTATAGATTTCCCTCTTACTGATGATGCAACTAGAATGGCTGATAGAATTATAAGAAGTAAGGATGGTATGTTGCAACAAGTAAAAATAGTCTACAAAAATTTAGATCCTTATCATTTAAAATTTATCTTTAGACCCCACCAAGACGAGTAGACATGATGGAGAGACCTAGAAGGTACTGTTGCATTGTCACCTAATGATTTAGTCCCATCAATGCTCATGGAAACATTAATGGAATTGGTGTTGAAAGTAGCAACATTAGACTACAAAGCAATTTATGAAACCTATAAATATTACTAACCCACAAAGTCATAATTATGCAAGGACCAATTTATGGAAGCTCACTATGAGGCTTCCAAAGGGAAGGGAGCTCACTTTCATCTCACACTGCAATTCAAAAAGGAGGAGATTGATTACCAATGAGGCAAATCTCAATGTTGAATTCCTTCAACCCTCTGTCAAAATGACTTAAACCATCCTTAGTTACATTTAGTCTTGGTAAGCAACCAAGGTAATGAAAGAATAAAAACCAAGATAATGAAGACCTCAAGGATAACGTCCTCTAGTAGATAATTAAGAGAACACCAAAAGAATCATAGGAGGAGACCAAGTTGACATAACTCTCCTAGTTATTCATTCTCATCCTTTTCATTCTCATCATCAATCTTTGATGATGGTGCATGTGATAAAGGTAGAAGGGAAAATAACCACAAGTAAGGTGAAAATGATAGAAGGGACCATCATAGAGATGGTAGAAGGAATGATAGACATAAACAAGGAGATGCACATCATCATGAAAGGAGGTAAAACAAGCAACACTAAGGAAGACATGATCATGATAGGGACTATAAGAACTTAGATACTTATGATGAAACATTACTTATCATAAGAATCATGATAAAAATTTAAGAGATAGTTTACATCTCTACAGGTAACAAAGGGATATTAGAATCAAAAGATTAGATATGAATAAAATTCCAAAGCTTAAGGAAGGCTATAATGCAAACCTACAACATTACTTACAAGCCTTTCATGATGTCTACACCTTGCAAAATATTAAGAATAAATGAAAAAATCTAAATTTTTTTGAAGGATACTCATTAAAGAATCTAAGAGTTGATACCAATCCTTGGAACCAAAATATATCAAGAGATGAAGGACAATGTTGAAATTGTTCAATGAGAAAATATCAAACATACTTCATGGTTTCTAATTTGAGGAAGAAAATTCAAGAGTGGAGACAAGGTGATAATAAGTCCTTTGATGTAGCCTTGGGTATATAGTATTCTCTTCTTCACAAATGCCTAGGTTATGGCTTTTCTCAAAAGGAGCAGCTACACCATGTCATAGATGGACTCTACAACAAGAAAATAGAGACTCTTGGTGTCTATGCCTAAGGGAGTTTATCTAAGATGAAAGTCCATCAAATCCAAAGGCTAATTGATTAAGTGGCAAATGAAGAAGATGAACTAAAGAAGAGAGAAAGCATAGATGATTACAACAAGGATCCCTTAATTCACAAAAAGGAGATACTTTCCTATAAAGTTAATGAAGGATCATCATTAGAGAAGGTAGTACAAAGAAAGACCTTATCCATTCAAAAATTAGTTACTAAAATTTTAGTAAAGGTTTCTAAAATGTAGAATTCCATTGATGAAAAATTCCAAACATCATTAAATATTATAGAGAAAAAAGAAGAACATGAAAGAGCCAAGGATAAAAGTAAAAGAAAGAAAAGAGATATAATGAAGGACTACTCTCAATAAAAAGGGAAAGCAACTGTAAGTAATGAGATTGAAGACTTTGAGTTTGATGATAATGATTATGATATTTGGTAATACAAATAGTTGAAGGGTTGTTATCCAATAATGTCATACTTGTAGGAATCTAGGGCTTGTGCATTAAATTAAACGTTCATCAAGAAGTAAGCCCTAAGGAGGTTACCTTATTCTCAAGGAAACTATAGGTAGACTTATCACTAGCAATGGTATTATGCAAGTGGGGCTTCATCTCAACTTTAGGAGTATTACTAGTAGTGGCAAAACCCACAATCATAGGGGATGAAACCACCAAGATAATAATCTCTCTATAGGCAATATAATCCTTATGGATATTATGTTCAACAACTTGTATTACCAAGCAGATCTACCATCCATATTTTTTTCTCATTACTATTATGCTCTATAGTACCATAGACCTTGCATGTGCTAAATCCCCTCCCACCTATGTTTCTTATCCTCCATAATACTCTCAACCTCACACCCCAAATACTTGCCACCTACTTTTCCAATGCAAGGAGAAATCCCTTTAAAGCCTCAAGAATGAAATGTCACAAAGGCAATAAACTTATAAGTGGATAGCAACTCAAGTGATTCTAAGTATAAGCCTCAAAAAAATTCATTATTTAGGTTAGCTAGTCCACCCAAATCTTCATAAGCATCCATGGTTACATATGTGATACCAACAACCTTCCAGATAATATTCGAATCACCTTCAAAATAAAATATTCATAATGTATAAATTGTCATGCTTACTCATGTGATTACAAGCTAGATAAAGGCAACACACCTTTATAGAAAAAGAATTGACCTAGAAAGTCCTTTGATTGTTTTATAGAGTACAAGAAATGCACTATGCAAAGTTGTACTAGAATTAGGTTCTGGAGTCTATTTGATTTCTCAAGAAATGTTTAAGGCATGCAACCTACCATTGTTAAAGAGATGAAACATTATGCTAGAGCTTGTAAAATAGACCATCACTATTCTCTTAGAGCTAGTAGAAGAAATTATGATCACCATTAGTGATTGATCATATCTTGCTAATTTTCTAGCAATCCATATGAACAATTACAGTGGGTATTTTCCTATTAACATGGGAAGAGGTTGGCTAAGCATAATCGATGCCAAGCTAGGAATCAAAGATCTATCCTTGAAAATTTTTAATGAGAATGAACATAAAAAGATAAAAAATAAAAGAGTTCCAGCATCACATACAATGACACAAGGTACAACTACATGCAAAAAGTTTAGTTAATAAGAAGCAAAATAATCATAGCATATAGGATGTATGTCAAACTAGCCAATGTTCAAAGTTGAATGTACACAATAATGACAAAATAGGAGGGCACCCAATGTTTGACATCAAATAATTGCTCTATTTTTTTACAATATGCATGCAGCTAGTAGAATCCTTGATATGTACTTACATTGACAAGATGAACAAAATGGAGTAGCTCAGACATCAACTCTCTGATGAAAAAGTTAAAAAGGAAGTTGAACTAGACCGGGAAGAGTCAAAAATTCCCAAAGTGTCTAAACTAGAATCCTTTTAGTTAAAAACATTACCAAAATTTCTTGAGTATGTATTTTTGGAAAATGATAATGAATAATCATAAATGCCTAGCTCACAAAGGGACAAAAATAGAGGTTACTAAATATGGTAAATAAGTGATGAACAACCTTTTGCTAGTCATACGATAATCTTAGGTATGAATCCATGAATATGCCAATATAGAATCTACATGGACTTTACCATTAAAAATAAGAGACAACCACATATACTATTGAATCCTAAACTGAACCAAGTAGCTAAGAAAAAAGTGGAGAAGCTCCTAAAAGCTAGATTCATCAATTCTATAGTAGATAACAAATAGTTGAGCTCACTAGTTATTATACTTAAGAAAGGAGGGTAGTCACTAATTTTCATTGACTTTATGCTATTGAACATGAAAACTTTCAAGGATCACTTTCCATTATTATTTGTAGATCAAGTGCTGGACACCATTGTAGACCATAAGTATTACAATTTTTTGGATGATTATAGTGGCTACAATCAAATTCAAATAGCCCCAAATGACTAGACTAAAATAACATTCACAAGTTCTTGGGGGACTTTTACATACAAGAAGATGTTCTTTGGCCTATGTAATACACATGTAACTTTTTAATAATTTATCCTCATCATCTTCAACAACAAATTGAGAGCAGTGTAGAAGTCTTCATGGATGACTTCTTAACCTATGGGTTAGACTTTGAACAAGCACTAAACCATATTAAGTAGTTGTTGAAGCAATTTATGGAGACAAATCTAAAGCTCAATTAGCAAAAAAGCCATTTGATGATGTAGAAGGGCATTGTCTTAGGGCATTGAGTTTCAAAAAAATGGATTGAGGTAGATTCAAAAAAGATAAGAGTGATCCAAGGAATAATATAACATCCATAAAT
Source organism: Gnetum montanum (assembly GCA_015680685.1). Taxonomy (NCBI): domain Eukaryota; kingdom Viridiplantae; phylum Streptophyta; class Gnetopsida; order Gnetales; family Gnetaceae; genus Gnetum; species Gnetum montanum. The sequence goes on from MNCI01035467.1 coordinate 389,007, forward strand.
AGTAAAATATATTTAATAATTTCTTAGATACATAGGCTACTACAAGATATTTATTGAGAATTTTTCCAAGATGATCAAACCACTAGTAGAGTTAACAAACAAGGATGCATCTTGCAAATGGATCAAGAAATATGAACATGTGTTCCAACTCCTATAATAGAAACTCATAGAAGATTCAATTCTACAAGCTTACAATTGGTTCAAATCATTCCATATCATGAAAAAGGAATCCAAATTTCTCTTAGAAAATGTGCTTACATACCTAGATGATGAGAAATGATCATACTATATTCATTGTGCAAGAAAGAACATTACAAGTGTATAGTTGAATGAGCTAATGGTTGTTGTATATGCCCTAGAGAAATTTAGATACTATGTGCTTGGATATCTTATCTTTGTGCATACAAATCATAGTGAAATATGCTTCTTGATGAACAAGCCAATAGTTAGCCCCCATATCATATGGTGACTGGTGATCTTATAGGAATTTGACCTTACAATGATTGATAGAAATGAAATTGAGAATGTTGTTGTAGATCATTTTTCTCAAATATGATGGAACAAAAAGATAGATGAAGAGCCTCTTTTTGATTAATTTCTTGATGTGATCCTTTTTAAAAAGGTAATAATGGGCACAATAGATGTAGAAAAAACATGGTATGTGGAATTCTTCTCATATTTGCTCACATAATAGGTTCCTATTGAATGGGATAGGAAGAAAAAGCAATACTTTCTTCACCCAGTCAAGTACTACATGGAGATAGAGGGTAGTCTTTATAAGGTCTATGTATGGCTTAGTGTAATGGTGCATTCTTAATGAAAAACAACTTAGAATTCTCCAAGATGCACACAAGGGGCCTTGTCGAGGTCACTACATAGGTAAGTGAATAACCATCAAAATCATCATGGTTAGATACTTTTGACCTATAATATGTAGGGATGCACATTACTTCATCAACTTCTATGAATAATGTCAAAGAAATGGAGCAATAACTACAAGGCTAGAGGATCCTTAATAACTGATCCAACTAATGAAATCTTTTAATCTTTAGGGAATTGATTTCATAGGTTTCATCACACTCATGTTCAATGGAAAATCCTACATCATTATTTTAGAGGAATATTATACAAAATGGCTAGAGGCTGTAGCAGTAACATATTGTACATCCACGCACATAGCTAGGTTCTTTTAACAAAGTGTGTTAAAAAGGTTTGGTGTTCCTAGGACACTTATTTCTAATAATGGAACTCACTTTATATGTGCTACTTTTAGAAAAATAGTGAGAGGCTTAGGAGTGAAACATAAAATACCAACACCATATTATCCCTAAGTAAATGATCAAGAAGAAGTAACAAAAGGAAAATCACATGAATTCTTATTAGGACCATTAGTAAGTAGAGGCAACATTTGAACATAAAATTCAACAATGCTGTATGCACCTACCATTCCACTTGGAAACTCCTTATAGGCTACTTTCTCTATAAGTTAGTGTACATTAAGCTATCAAAACTTCCTATGTAAGTAGAATCACATACATTTCACATAGCTTGCAAGCTTTACCTTAATATTAGTCTAGCACAAAAAGAACATCTTATAAACCTCAACATGCTAGTAAAAAATAGACAAGTAGCCCTTATGATGAATGAAGTGCATAAGACATATATTAAACAATGACATGATGCCAAGATACGAAAGGTAGATTTTTAACTTGAAGATAAGGTCCTTTATTGAAATCCCACACATGTACGTAAATGAAAAAAATTTTTAAACATTATCGGAATAACCCCACATCATCCAATTCATTTTCCATTCAAGCATCATGAAGATTTACCACAATGATTGCCCAAACAAGCTTATCTTGATGAACATGTAGCAAGAAAAATCATTTAGGGATTTCCCAGTAGTTAAGAACTTCACCAACATCTCAATCCATGGCCAAGTCTACTCCATTTTCCATAGCTCCATCTTTCTATTTAGTCATGGGGAAGATACTAATCTAACCTAACATCTTGTTAGGATATGATTTTTTAACTTTTTTATTTTATAATTTCTTCTTTTTACAATTATTTATATGTTTTCTATTTAATTTTTCATTTTCTTTTATATTTTTTCTTTCTAGGAGTTATTTTACTTTTCAAATATTTAATTTAATATCAAATTTTCCATTTTGCATTAATAAGGATTGTTGTTTATGTACAGGTCAACTTTGTTATCAAAATGATTGGGAGAGAAATTTTTTAAAGTAGGAAGACCATGTCATCCATCCCTCTACTTTCTATAAATAAGAAATCATCATCACAAAAGTAGTATGGTTCTTCTTATATTAAAACTAAAATTAAATCATGATCTTTATGCCTTAAGGGAATGGGGAAGGACCAAGAAGAAATGGAAAAGGATGTGGCATCAAGGGGACTTATTGATTCCTAGTACTTCCTTTGTGGGTCATACTACTCCATGTATTTATGTCATTATTGATGTTTTAATTTTGATGGAAGAATGTTCTTGAATTAGTGTTTTCTTATCATGTCATTGGAAAGACATTTTACCCATGCTTGAAGGTAGTCCTTTGGTAAGGAAAGTACAATCACCAATTAATTAATTCATAAAAGAAAATTAATTCCAAGGATACCATTGGAAAGATACATTTTCTATGCATGAAGGTATGCCACTTCCAAAAATCCCAAAGCTCTCTTGGACTAGTTTCATTATGTGACTAGAAAGATATGTTACCCATGCTTGAAGGTACTCACGTGATGAAATTAGCATTGGCTATAGGGTTGGAAAGACATGTTGTCCATACCTTAAGGAATCCCTCTAATTAATGGCCAAGTTATCTAAAAACACTTAATGTTTAAGTAATTAATTAATAAAAAATACATCCTTATTTTATTTTTTTGAGTAGTGATATGTAGATATGGTTGTGGTGCCTCTATGATTGTAAGTTCGAGATGAAGTAATGTGATGTCATTAGGAAAGGCATGGACTTGGTCTGAAACTTGGATGGATAATTATGATGATTATTTTAATCACATTCAATACACATACCTATTACAAACATGGTAAATCATCTCACGTTCCTATCTCTATAGTTTGTTCTTATTCCATTATTCACCTCACTGTTGTATGTAATTACCTAGTATAGTGGAGAATTTCAAAGACAATTGTTTTATGGATGTGGCATATAGACTAGATCAATATTTAATTTCCAATGTGTCTACATACACATTATAAAATTGTTATACAAGGACATTAAGGGCATGATATTGCTTTGGAAAGAACTCACTTATATAACTTTTGGACATCTAGTTTATACACCATCTGCACATGCCTAAAGCATTTAGTTGCAATTCCAAATTTGAATGCATTCTTCATTTGTCATTTCATCTTCTCATAAGCATTGCATGTTAAACCTCTATTTATGTTATGAAAGCTTCTAAACATATGTGGACCTTGAATTGAATCTTACAACTATTGTCCTCATACCTAGATGCTCTTTTTGGTTCTCATTCAACTCTTGGATTAATTTAAACTTTACAACAATAGAATAAGATTTCAAAAAAAAATTTACCTACCATGTCATTGTATCATAAAAATAGTATATATACATGTGATACTTAACCAATTTTTTACCAATTTCTCCCAAATGAGAGAGGAGTTTTTGATATTTTGAGAGCTTAGAACACACCAAGCCTAATATCTACCAACTCATGCATCCAATTTCAACCATTTTTAAACTTGTAAGTTATCAAAGTTGAGCCCTACATCATGGGGATACTAGGACTAAACATTCTAAAATATTTTTAACATCTCGTAGTTAGCAAAAAAGGTAGTTAAGGGTAAAAATAATAAAAATTAATTAAAATTAGCAATACTTAGTTATTCTAGGATCTTAAAACCATAAGACTATAATCACTAAGAAGCATTAATGCCATATTTTTAATAAATTAAGCTAAATAAAATATGATTGAAGTATGTCAATACTTGTATTCATGATAAGGACTAATTAATGCTCATCTATGTGATTCCAAATGGCATTGAAATGAGGCGCACAGGTAGGTGGGCCTTTGTAACTAAGGAAAAAATATCCAAGAGGAGGGCAACAATAACAACAATAATAACAAGTTGAGTAAGCAACCAAGGTCACTCATGCAATAAGGCCACAAAGTTGAAGAACTAAAGATGGAATTTGTTCATCATATTCTCACTGCAGAAATGGGCTAGTCTACGTAGGATGAAATGCTTGGACCTAGGTTAAGCCTTGAGGTTGCACTCACTGAGGCTTCATTAGAGAAGATTGAGGATGAGTTTTTAATAGAAAAAATAGTGTACTGAACAATAAATCCATTAGTTGTGTCAACATAGTTTCATCAACTTGTATGTATTAACCAAGGTTGGGATGCATCAACATTGATGCATTAATGTAGTTTCCATAAATGCCTATATAACTATGCATACCCACCACATTTATAACATCTTTTAGTCATTCTATAAGTAAACTCTTGTAGTTTTTTCCCATGTATGTTAGAATATTTTTTTCTCTAGGTTCCCATTGCATGAATTGAATGAATTATATAGAGTTTTATTTAAGTGCATAATGTACCTAATCATATTTACATGGTAGCAATAAAATTAAGCTTTGTTCCATACATTTCACTTTTATTAGCATTTTAATTTAATTTTGATGAGTAGCGAGTATCCCTTATGCCCAACCATACGAATCACATGTGTTTACATGTGATCTGGTTGAATTCCATGGACTGATTTACCTAAGTGGTTGATATTCCTAGATAGTGAATTATGTAATTGTAACTCATTGTCTTCCAATCCACACTTGTGTTTATATGTGTGTATGGTTAAGTGTGGTTAAGACATAAGATATTTATTTTTATACTTTTTATTATTTTTCCTTTGCTTGCTAAATGATTAAATGAATAAAGATTCAATGCTTAAATTAACTAACTAATTAACTAGCATAAGATAGAGTATTTGTTCCCAGTTGCCATTCACATCTTGAATGTATATTACCATTGTTGGGTGATGAATCATGTTCTAGCACACTTTGATATTGGGTACCCGATATCGGAGCCCAGGATATAAATATAGCACTTGGGCTTATGATTTTGATATCATTTTTTGTCATAGTTAGCAAAGCTCTTGTAGTTTTTTTCTTTAGAGTTAGAATATTTTCTGAGTGCCCGTACCAGGAGTTTGAGTGTGTACGGATCTTTGTTCAAACATTGATGTACCTAAGCACAACAGTGTGATAGGAATAAAAATGAACCCTTTTGATCATCCTTGCAGCATTGAAAATAGATTAAATGTTTTCTTGATGCATCTAATATTTATGCACTTTATTCTAATGCATTTCACTTTAATGCATTTTAATTAGGCAATTAAGTTCTAGTGGTTAATGAACACAAGCACGACCACCTCAAGCATACATGTAGCACTTGGTAACCCAGAAACACTTAAGATTTGGTAATCTAGTAGGGCTATATGTGTTTAGGATGTGTCTAGGAAAGTGGGACGGGTACTTGTGTTAGGTTAGCTAGGTAGTAGATGAATTAGATCTTAAATTATCCTACCTTTCATTCTTGTTGTAGGTGATGAAATTTGTAAAACATAAAATGATAAAAATCATGTACCTTAATTACACTTAAATGATATCCTTGAGCTTCGAAAGTGTAGTTGAAAAGACAAAAAATGTTCTCAACACCCATTTCACTTCCTAGAAGAACTAGTACACTAGAGAATTATAGGTCCATCGAATTTGATTGAGTCACGTGTAAACACCTTAGTGATTTGTATGGTTGGGCATAGGGGTACCTCACCGCTCATCATTGGTGTTGTTGCCAAGGAACTTTTGGTTGTTTTGTGCACTATCTAGACCTAGTGAAAAATTATTCAAATCATTTAAATGAACCTTAGAGTCACATAACATAATATTACTATAGAAATCTTCAGAAGCACATTGCATTTTTATTCTCTAACATAAAAGATCTTCTTCTCACAGGAGTGATTCTTTGCCCAAGTTTGATAGAGTACATTTGCCCATGCCTCAATAATATCAAGTGGTATATGCCCATCTTGATGAGTATGTACCAAATTTCACCTTCATCCTACACTAGGATGAACAGCTATAGTGGTGTGATATGGAGGGCAACATTGTATTGCTGCCCAATCATCCATTCTTGTAATGCTTCAAAAATGCTTATACAATGGGGTCTCTAGGAACTTCATGCTAAGTATGTTGTGCAAGATAGTGATGCCAGGGATTATTGTCCCATTGAGGCACAACATCTCAAGGATCACTAGTTAGAATAATGTTATGCATATGATTCTTCATTCCTACTATACCAAAAAGATGGTGGAGTGCCCTTCTTTGGAGGTTTTCGATTTAGTGAAATTCCTCTCTTTTACTTCAGTGAAGGAGGTCAAAACCAAAACTTGTAGTCCATGATTCACAATCCTAGTTTTGGTAAGAATGGATCCAATGACAAAGAAAGATCCAAAGAGGCAAGTCAAGGCAGGGATGTGGACAAAAAATAAGATTGTAATTGTGTTTGCGATCATCAAAGAGGTGAAAGTAGACATCATGATGGTTCTAGTCCTCCTTCCTCTTTACCTTCATCATCATCCTCTTCTTCTTCTGGCTCTGATCACAACCAAAGGGGGCGTGACCATGGTGAAAGTGACCAATAGGATCAAAATGATTGGAGGGACTGTCAAGCAAGGCAAAACTAGGGGCGTGAGCATTCAAGAGAGATGCAATGCCATGAACGAAGGAGTAGTATAGGGCATCGTAGGCACCAAAATCAAGGCCTTGATGAGCCTTTGCTTGCTACCTAAAGCATGCTAAACATTGTAGAGGCAATATGAATTCCAACAAGGCATGTAAAGGATAGTTGGATCAAAAGGCTAGATATGAACAATATCCCTAGATTCGAAAGGGGATATAAATCAAATCCATAGAACCATCTCCAAGCTTTCCAAGATGCATGTGCCTTGCAAAACATAGAGAATGAATAGAAAAAGCTTAAGTTGTTTCCACAGACACTTATTTAAGAAGTAAAAAACTGGTACCAGTCCTTAGAACTACAATCTATCAAATGATGGAGTACAATGCTTAAATTATTCAATGAAAAATATCAAACATACTTTAGAGTGTCCAACTTGAGAAGGTAAATCTAGGGATGAAAACAAGAAACACATGAACCCTTGGATGCCACCATTGACTGATACTATTACTTAATGCACAGATGTCATGACCATGGTTATTCTCAATTGGATCAACTTTGTCACATTGTAGATGAGCTTTGATTTGAGACGAGGAGAACCCTTAGCATCTATGCCCAAGGATGATCATTAGAGTTAAGCATCCATCAAATCCAAAGATTGATTAAGTAGGTAGCTAAAGAGGAAGGTGAATTAAGAGAACAAGAAAGTGTAGAAGAGTATAATTTTGATCCTTTTGTCTAAAAGAGGGAGGATCAATTTTGTGATAGTGAGGAAGAACCAACACTTGATGAGGTGTTGAATAAGAAAGCCTTGCAACTTAAAAAATTTTAGTTTGAAATTATGGCCAAGTTTGATCAGTTATGGGACTTCATGGACAACAGATTTCAAGTTGTCATAAAAATTGCTTAAGAGTCTAAAGAATGAGGTAGTGATCATGAGTGCAAGAGACACAAGGAAGTTGAACGTGCCTATCAAAAAGGTAAGGGCAAGATTGCTACAATAGAAGAAGTTATGAATAGTGAATCAGATGATGATGATGAATGTGATGTTTGCCAGTATGAACATCTTAAGGATTGTTGCCCCATAGTGTCACACTTACATGATTCTAGGATGTATGCTTTGAATCCACAACTAACACAAAGGAAAACATGTAGAAGATTACCTTATCCTTAAGGTAACTCTAGGTAGTTCCACTAGCAACGAAAATATTACCTAGGTGGGACTCCACCACAACCATATGAGCAATATCAATAGTGGCAGCAACCATAGTCATGGATGTTGGCACCACCAAGGTAGCAATACCCTTATAGACAACTGGATCCCTATGGGTATTATGTTCAACAACCCTTGTATCCACGTGACTCCTCTAATCATGTTTCTACTTTCCAATCTTACTACCATCATTCTAATTATTATTGAACTCATTCTTCACATCTAAGAAGAAATACCACCTTTTACCCTTATCCTCCTCTTGTTCCTACACATATTCCTCCTTCAACTGCATAGCTACCACCTACTCCACCTATGCAAGGTGAACTTCCTGCTTAACCACAACAACACAATGCTATCAGGGCCATTAATCTATAACTAGTTCATCAACTGAGTGGTTCATATACTTGATCAAAGAAAAGACCTTTCTTCTAACCACGTAGTCCACCTAAGCCCTCAAATACACCTATGTTTGACAACCCTTTTCCTTCATCTTCCTCTATATCAAGTACCTTCGAGTCCCCTTCAAAGCAAACATCTCCCAGGATCCATACTGTGATGCTTACTCATGCTGCATCTGATTGAATCTGTGTTGGAAACCTTTCCAAGAAGTTAGTAGATCCTAGAAGACCTTTGATCTATTTGTAAATTGCTAGGAAAGAATCATGCAAAGCTCTTCTTGACTTAGGTTTTGGTGTTAATCTAATTTCTCATGAGATGTACACTGCATGGAATCAGCCTTCTTTAAAGAAGAGAAATATTAGATTAGAATTAGCAGACCAGTCCATTGCTATTCCATTGGGATTGGTAGAAGACATTGTGACCACTATAAAGGGAACTTTCCAATCATCATGGGAAGGGCATGGCTAAGCATCGTTGATGCTAGGATGAGCATTAGAGATATTTCCTTGGAAATATCCAAAGAGAATGCATTTAAAAAGATTGAGAAGAATTGAGTTCCATGCATCATGTACAACAATCTAGGGTGTAATTATGTGCAAAAACTCTAGATAGTGAAATGAGTATCTATCTCTGCATGTAAGCAGTGTGCACCAAAAATAGAAATTCAAAGGTGTCTGTATGTAGTAGCCACAAAATAGGAGGGTGCCTAGTGGCTAACTACTAATTTTGAGAGTAGCACACTTTGCATGCAACTAATTGAGGATGAACTAAAATAAGTTCATCACCAACTCTCTGATGATGCAAATGATGATACCTATTGGGAAGAGTTGGAAATTCTTGAAAATTTCAAGCAAGAGCCCCTTGAACTAAAACCTCTATCGATTAGCATGGAATATGTGTTCTTAAAAAATGGGAAGCCAGTCATAATCAATGAAAATCTTGCTCCTGAACAGAAAGAGATGCTATTGAATGTGGTTGAACAATGGGTAGCAGCTTTTGCTTGGTCATATCCTGAACAGACAGGGATTGATCGTAGGATGTGCCAGCATCACATCTACATTAATTTGGCCATGAAGCCTAAGAGATAGTCATAGAGGCGATTGAACCCCAAACTAAAGTAGATTGTCAAGGAGGAAATTGAACAACTCCTCAAGGTAGGGTTCATTTATTCCATTACAGATAGTGAGTGGGTAAGTCCACTCATGATTGTGCCAAAGAAAGGTGGCAAGTGGTGGGTCTGCACTAATTTTTTGCTGCTCAATATGGCAACATTCAAGGATCATTTTCTATTGCCATTTATCAATTAGGTGTTAGACACAATATCTAGGCATTGCTACTACAATTTTCTAGATGGTTATAGTGGCTATAACCAAATCCAGATTGCATCTGAAGACCAAGCCAAAACAACATTTACAAGTTCTTGGGGGACTTTTGCATATCATAAGATGCCTTTTGGTCTATACAATGCCCTTGATACATTTCAATGCCTAGTTCTAAGCATTTTTCAATAGCAAATTAGTAGTGGTGTGGAAGTTTTCATGGATGACTTCTCCACCTATGGAGCTACATTTGAGTAAGCCCTAGACCGCCTTGAGCAAGTATTAAAACAATTTGTTGAGACAAACCTCAGGCTCAACTAGTAAAAGAGTCATATAATGGTCTAGGAAGGCATTATATTGGGGCACAAAATATCACAAGTAGGAATTGAGGTTGACCCCCAAAAAATAAGGGTCATCCAAGAAATAACCTGCCAACTAGAAACTATCAAAAATGTTCAATCATTCCTTGGACATACTAGCTACTACTAGTGATTCATAAAAAATTTCTGTAAAATCACAAAATCATAGGTAGAACTGGCAAAGAAAGGTGCTTCATTTGTTTGAACCATAGAATGTGAACAAGCATTCCAACAGCTGAAAGAGAAACTTGTAGAAACTTTAATTCTACAAGTACTTGATTAGTCCAGACCATTTTATGTTATGATAGATGCATCAAATTATATCTTGGGAGCTATGCTTATGCAGTTGGATGATAAGAAACATCCATATTACATCCACTACACTAGTCGAAGCATTGTGAGTGCATAATTGAACTACATCACCATAGAGAAAGAATTGATGGTAGTGGTATTCACTCTAGAAAAGTTCAAGCATTATGTGCTTAGATACAGAGTGTTTGTGCACACAAACCATAGTGCCATCCGATTCCTAATGAACAAGCCAACAGTGAGCCCCCATGTCATATGGTGGCTGGTGATCTTATAGGAATTCAATATCACAATGGTAGATTGAGAGGGCACTGAGACTGTGGTTGTTGATCACTTGTCTTGGTTATGATGGAACAACAAAGAGGAAGAAAGCCCACTATCTGATATGTTTCTTGATGAACTCCTCTTTGCTAGGGCTATAATTGAACAATCTAATGAGCATAATTGGTATGATGGCACTCTCACCTATCTTCTCACCCAAGAGGTGCCACAAGGGTTGGACCACAAGAAGAAATAGAAATTTCTTCACTAGGTAAAACACTTTATGAAGATTAATGGACACCTCTACAAGATGTGCGTCGATGGCCTGGTTCATTGGTGTGTCCTTGATGCTGATCAATTGCATGTTCTCTAAGATGTTCATGAAGGTCCTTGTGGAGGCCACTATGTTGGGAGACACATGGCCATTAAGATCCTAATGGTAGGGTACTATTGGCCAATAACTTTTAGGGACACTCATTAATATGTCCACTCTTGTGAACGATGCCAATGGGATGGTGGAATAACTTCTCAAATGGAGGAACCTCAAAAATGGATTCAACCACTAGAACTCTTTGACATCTAGGGCATTAACTTTATGGGTCCCATCACACCCATGTCAAATGAAAAGGCATAAATCATATTTGTTGTTGACTATTGTACGAAATGGGCAAAAGCAATAGCCATCAACATTTGTACATCTTCTACTGCTGCTTGATTTGTACAACAAAATGTTGTAAACAAGTTTGGTGTGCCACATGCATTAATTTCTGATAATGAAACTTTATAGGCACTACCTTTTAGAAGCTCATGCAATGCCTGGGGGTCAAACATAAACTGACAACACCCTATCACCACCAAGCTAATGGTCAAGCTAAGGTTACCAATAGGGAATCATAAGGATTCTAACAAGAACTATTAGCAAATATAGGAAAGATTGGAGCATGAAACTTAACGATGTGTTTTGGGCTTACCGCTCAACATGGAAACTTCCTATAGGCTACTCTCCCTATGAGCTTGTGTATGGAAAGTTACCAATACTTCTTATTAATCTGAGCTCCATACACTTTCAATAGCCTATGACCTCAACCTTGACTTGAGTCTTGCACAAAAAGAAAGACTAACAAATCTCAACTTGCTAGACGAAAATCAATTGGTGGCCCTATAATCTAATAAGTTGCACAAGGCCTATAACAAAAAGCATCATGACCTTAAAATTAGAAAAGTTAAATTTCAATTGGAAGATAAGGTTCGCTACTAGAATCCCACACATGTACCTCAACAAACTAAGTTCTAGACATTGTGGAAAGGACTTTATATAATTTATGAAACTTTTCCTTCTGGGGCCATGTTGATTTACAAACCTAAGAGCCTAGACAAGAAACAATTGGTCAACATACAACAAGTCAAACCTTTCCATGAGCATAAGCTAGCAAATATAATAAATACCTCATTGGATGGACAACCATGCTAAATATTTTAGATCTCCTCCTTTCAACTTAGTCATGGGAAAGATGGCCATCCATGTTAACTATATAAGTGGCTCCTCATTTTTTCACCATTTTTATTTTACACATTTTTGTTTTGCAACTTTTTGTTTTACACATTCTTTATTTTACATATTCTTATTTTCATGTTATTAATCTTCTCTAATTTTTGTTTTATAACATTGTTAGTACATTTGTTATTTCTTGAATATTTTACACTTTCTTTTATATTTGCTTTTATTCTGGTGTGATTTTCTAATTTTTTGTTAATAGGTGCTAGGCATAGTGGTAATTCTTTGCTTGATGGTGGTATGTACTATTTGGCTGTTTGATTGTTGGTGTTTGGATTCTAGCTTTGAACTTTGTTACTAATAATGAGGACATGGTTTCTTTTCATGTAATAGGTAGTGAGTCCATAACATCTACCCATTCAAAAACTCTATGGTTTTTCTTGTTCTAGAAATGTGTAGTCCCTTTTTCATTAACAAAACTATAACTAATTTGTGACTTTGGTAGTTTCCCAAATTGGAAAGGATTCAAAGGTTTGAACAAGGTGTGACTTCAAAGGGATTTAGTATTCTTTGTACTTTTCTACTTGCTTGGATGCATATGTGTTTTCATGGATTTCTTACTGGTCCATGTTGACCAATAAAAGGAAGTTAAATAAGTCTTTGCAAGGTGTGGTTCTCATCCAAAAGAAATGGAAATTCAAGGCACACCCCTTAGACATAACAAATGAATAAGTCTTTGCATGGTGTGGTTCCTATTTAAAAAAAAAAAAAAAAAGGGATGGGAATTTAAAGCACATCCCTTAGACACAATAAACGAATAAGTCTTTGCATGGTGTGGTTCCCAGTTCAAAAAAAAAAAAAAAAACCAATCGAAATTCAAAGCACACCCCTTAGACAAAATAAATGGGCTACAAGCACTGGTTATGAGACTAGAAGGACATGTTACCCATGCCTAAATGTCCTTGCTAACTAAGGCCCTTCCTCACTTCCTACTTCTCTTTTCTTCTCTTTTCTTCTCTAATAAGGAATGGTGGTTGTTCTATGGGAGCACTCTTATATCTCAGAGGGGTGGAATGGTCTTAGAATGATGATGTGAAGTCAATGAATGTGGTTGGTTTTGGTTTGGACTAAAGATGGATCTTATCAAGTTATTTAACCATAAAATTCACAAGGGACTTTATGTAACCTTAATCAGGAACTCTATTCCACTCTCTCTGATCCATTTATGCTTTTCATGTTTCACCTCATTGCCAGTTTCATGTTCTTGTTCGATGTCCTGGTTTGATGTGTCAAATTTTTTAGGTAATTTCTTCTAGGTTTTTGTACTTAACCTTTTATAACCATTAATCATCCATGGGGCCCACAAACTCCTTAGTTTAAAGTAATGCAAGGGCTATAAAAGGCTTGTACCTACCTTGGGGAGGACCCACTTGCATATCCTTTGGTTGGGTTAGTTAAGTTCTTTATTCTTAGACACTCTCACAATCAAATCCTTTTTGTTACCTCATCAATGACATCTAATTGTGTGCATCTTTAGAATGTTTTTTAGTGAAAGCTTTTATTGTTACTATTGTGAATTCTTACATCCTCTTGAAGCATTTCATCCTATTTGAACTCTTTCAAATTTAATAGATCACTTATCTATTTTACCCTATTTGTTAGTCTTCCTACTAACACTCCTAAAGGAATCAATCTACCATAATCACAACATAGTTGAGTGTAACCATTGACGAGACAAGGTACTTACTAGCTATGTGTTACATATTGTATACTAATATGTGATTTTGTTATGATTGCAGTGGGAAGCATGGATTGGAAGTGGAACTATCTTCACCAAGGATGATGCGGTAGTACCACATGATGAGGACCATTCATGATCGAGGGATCTTCTCTCTCACTCTTCAGCTACCAAGAGGCATTGGATGTCAATTTTATCCAGGGTGTTCACTTCTCTTATCATGAACATCCAATTTTGTAAAGATTGTAACTCTGTACACTTGGGCATTTAGAGTCTATTTTTTTCACTTGAGTTAGTTTGAATGTCAGTAAATAATCCCATACCTCCCAAATATTTTACAAGGAAATTGTTCCTCATCTTCTTCACTTGAGGGCAAGTTTTCATTCAGTTGTGGAGGTATGATGAGTCATGTTCTAACATGCTCCGATATTGAAGCCCAAGATGCGTTATCAGATATTTGATATCATAGGGTATATGCTAGCCTATAAATATAGTGCTTGGGCTCATGATTTTGATATTAGTTTTTCTCATGGTTAGTGAAGCTCTTGTAGTTTGTTTTATCCAGAGTTAGAATATTTTCTAAGTGCCTGCAGTAGGAGTTTGAGTGTGTACGGATCTTTCTTCAAACACTAATGTACCTGAGTACAATAGTGTGATAGGAATAAAATGAACCCTTTTGATCATCCTTGTAGCACTGAGAATAGATTAAATGTTTCCTTAATGCATATGTACTTTATTCTCATGTACTTCACTTTAATGCACTTTAATTAGGTAATTAATTTTCAGTGGTTAATGAACATAAGCATGACCACCTCAAGCATACGTGTAGCACTTGGTAACCCAAAAATGCTTAACGTTTGGTAATCCAGCAGGGCTATATGTGTTTAGGATGTGTCCAAGAAAGTGGGATAGGTACTTGTGTTAGGTTAGCTAGGTAGTAGATAAATTAGATCTTAAATTACCCTACCTTTCATTCTTGTTGTAGGTGATTAAATTTGTAAAACATAAAATGATAAAAATCATGTACTTCAATTACACTTAAATGATATCCTTGAGCTTCAAAAGTGTAGTTAGGAAGACAATAAACATTCTCAATGCCCATTTCACTTCCTAGAAGGACTAGTGCATTGGAGAACTACAGGTCCATGGAATTCGACCAGATCATGCGTAAATGCTTTAGTGATTTGTATGGTTGGACATAGGGATACCTCGCCACTCATCATTGGCACTGTTGCCATTTCTCAAATGGAGGGATCTCAACAATGGATTCAACCACTGGAACCCTTCAACATCTGGGGCATTGACTTCATGGGTCCCATCATGCCTATGTCAAATGGAAAGGAATACATCATAGTTGCTATTGACTATTGTACAAAATGGGTAGAAGCAATAGCTGTCATCGATTGCACATATTCTACAATTACTTAGTTTGTACAACAAAATGTTGTAAATAGGTTTGGTGTGCCACATGTATTACTTTCTGATAATGGAACTCACTTTACACACACTACCTTTTGGAAGCTCATGCAATGCTTAGGGGTTGAACATAAACTCACAACACCCTATCACCCCCAAGCCAATGGCTAAGCTAAGGTTACCAATAGGGAAATCATAAGGATTCTAATAAGAACTGTTAGCAAATATAGAAAATATTGGAGCATGAAACTTAATGATACCCTCAACATGGAAACTTCCTATAGGCTACTCTTCCTATGAGCTTGTGTATGGAAAATTACCAACACTTTCTATTCAATATAAGCTCTATAGACTTTCTATAGCTTATGACCTCGACTTTGACTTGAGTCTAGCACAAAAAGAAAGACTAATGAATCTCAACTTGCTAGACGAAAATTGATTGGTGGCCCTATCATCTAACGAGTTGCATATGGCCTACAACAAAAAGCATCATGACCTTAAAATTAGTAAAGTCAAATTTCAACGAGGAGATAAGGTTCTCTATTGGAATCCCACACATGTACCTCAATGAACTAAGTTTCAGACATTGT
>MNCI01035467.1:405017-424701 GCA_015680685.1 Gnetum montanum
CATCCATGTTAACTATGTAAGAAGCTCCTCAATTTTTCACCATTTTTGTTTTACACATTCTTTAGTTTACATCTTCTTGTTTTCATGTTATTAATCTTCTTTAATTTTTGTTTTACAACATTGTTAGTACATTTGTTATTTATTGAATATTTTACACTTTCTTTTATATTTTCGTTTATTATATTGTGATTTTCTAATTTTTTGTTAATAAATGCTAGGCATAGTGGTAATTTGTTGCTTGATGGTGGTATGTACTATTTTGTTATTTGATTGTTGGTGTCTAGATTCTAGCTTTGAATTTTGTTATTGATAATGAGGACATGGTTTCTTTTCATACAATAGGTAGTGAGTCCACAACATCCATCCATCCACAAACTCTATGGTTTTCCTTATTTTGGAAATGCATAGTTCCTTTTTCATTAACAAAACTATATGGAATTTGTGACTTTGGTAGTTTCCAGAATTGAAAAGAATTCAAGGGTTTGAATAGGTATGAATTCAAAGGGATTTGGTATTCTTTATATTTTTCTACTTGCTTGGGTGCATGTGTGTTTTCATGGATTTCTTATTGGTCCATGTTGACCAATAAAAGGAAGTTAAATAAGTCTTTGCATGGTGTGGTTCTCATCCAAAAAATAAATAAAAAAATGATGGAAATTCAAAGCACACCCCTTAGACACAATAAACAAATAAGTCTTTGCATGGTGTGGGTCTCATTTCAAAAAAAAAAAAAAAAGCAATGAAAATTCAAAGCACACCCCTTAGAAAAAATAAATGGACTACAAGCACTGGTTATGAGACAAGAAGGACATGTTACCCATGCCTAAAGGTCCTCTCTAACTAAGGCCGTTCCTCACTTCCTACTTCTCTTTTCTTCTCTAATAAGGAATAGTGGTTGTTCTATTAGAGCACTCTTATGTCTCAGGGGGGTGGATTGGTCTTAGAATGATGATGTGAAGTCACTGAATGTGGTTGGTTTTGGTCTAGACTAAGGATGGATCTTATCAAGTCATTTAACCATAAAATTCACAAGGGACTTCATGTAACCTTAATCAGGAACTCCATTCCACTCTCTCTCATCCATTTATGCTTTCCATGTTTCACCTCACTGCCAATTTCATGTTCTTGTTCGATGTCCTAGTTTGATGTGTCAAGGGTCTTAGGTAGTTTCTTCTAGGTTTTTGTACTTAACCTTCTATAACCATTAATCATCCATGGGGCCCATGGAATCCTTGGTTTGAAATAATGTAATGGCTATAAAAGGCTTGTGCTTGCTTTGGGAAGGATCCACTTGCATATCTTTTGGCTGGGTTAGTTAAGTTCTTTATCCTTATACACTCGCATAATCAAATCCTTTTTTTTACCTCATCAATGACATCCAATTGTGTGCATCTTCATAGCATTTTTTAGTAAAAACTTTTATTTTTACTGTTGTGAATTCTTACACCCTCTTCAAGCATTTCATCTTGTTTGAACTTTTTCAAATTTAATGGACCACTTATCTATTTTACCCTATTTGTTACTCTTCCCACTAACACTCCCAAAGGAATCAATCTACCACAATCACAACCTAGCCAAGTGTAACCATTGACGAGACAAGGTACTTACTAGCTATGTGTTACATATTGCATACTAATTTGCAATTTTGTTGTGATTGCAATGAAAAGCATGGATTGGAAGCAAAACTAACAATGTCAATGATGAGTAGCGAGGTATTCCTTCACCCAACCATACGAATCACTAAGGTGTTTATGTGTGATTTGGTCGAATTCCATTGACCTATTGTTCTCCAGTGCACTAATTCTTCTAGGAAGTGAAATGGGCATTGAGAACATTCATTGTCTTCCCAACTACACTTGTGAAGCTCAAGGATATGGTTTAAGTGTAACTGAGGCACATGATTTTTATCATTTTATGTTTTACAAATTTAATTGCCTACAAAAAGAATGAAAGGGAGGATAATTTAAGATCTAATTCATCTACTACCTAGCTAGCCTAACACAAGTACCCATCCCACTTTCCTAGACACATCCTGAACACATATAGCCCTACTGGATTACCAAACGTTAAGCATTTCTAGGTTACCAAGTGCTACATGTATGCTCGAGGTGGTTGTGCTTGTGTTCATTAACCATTGGAAATTAATTACCTAATTAAAGTGCATTAAAGTGAAGTGCATGAGAATAAAGTGCATAAATATTAAATGCATCAAGGAAACATTTAATCTATTCTTAGTGCTACAAGGATGACCAAAAGGGTTCATTTTTATTCCTATCACACTACTATGCTTAAGTACATTAGTGTTTGAACAACGATATATGCACTTAGACTCTTGCTGTGAGCACTCAGAAAATATTCTAACTCTAGAGAAAATAAACTGTAAGAGCTTTGCTAACTATGACAAAAACTGATATCAAAATCGTGAGCCTGAGTGCTATATTTATAGGCTATCATATACCTTGTGATATTAGATATCCAATAACACATCATGGGCTCTGATATTAGGTATTCGATATTGGAGCGTGTCAGAACATGACTCATCACTGGGTTACCAAGTGGTGTAGGAACATCTTGTGGAATATGATGATTGGATGTTCCACAAAAGCATTAGATAGATCTCATCCATAAATCTATATTAAATAAGATGAGATCCTATTCATATAATTTATATATAGTCCCATTATTAGTTCATCCTTTATTAAGAAGATCCTTAAATTAGATGATAAGGATCATCCCCATGATTTCCTAGATTCATGCTTATCTCTCCAAATATATTCTTAGGAGATCAAGGCCTATATAATTATAGTAGCATATATTCATTAGTGATAGAATTTAAGAGAGTTTTACAAGAGTGCATTTGTTTTATCTAAGTGATTTATTTCATTTTAGCTTAGATCATAGATTTAGGGCCCTTTACATTCTTCATTTGGTATTGGAGCTAGTTAGTTTAGATCCTTGACAACAGATCTCTCCAGTATGGCCCAAAATCATAGATCTATATCTCTTCAAGTTCCTTTCTTCAATGGAGAGAATTATGAATATTAGGTAATCAATATGTAGACATTTTTGATCTCACAAGATCTATGGGATTTTGTTGAAAATGGATTCAAAGATGTTGATCAAGAAACATTTCAAGCCTTGAAGGAAAAAAAAAAAAGAATGAAGTTAAGAGGCTTCATAAGAAAGATGCAAAAGCATCATTCATCATTCAATCTAGGTTAGATGTGATAATCTTTCCCAAAATTGTCATGCATCGAACTAGCAAAGATGCATGGGATGCATTGGAGATTGCATACGAGGGATTATCAAAAGTTTTTGTTGTCAAGTTACAAGTATTAAGGAAAGAGTTTGAATCTTTGCACATGATAGATTTAGAAAATAACGATCAATACATTAGACGATTTCAACAAGTTCAAAATGGACTTGAATCTTGTGGAGAAATGCTTGAGGAAAGGAATGCTATTGAAAAGATCCTTCAAAGTGTAACTAGACAATATTATTCCACTATTGTGGCTATTGAAGAAGTAAGAGATCTTGATAAGATGACCATGGTGGAGCTCGTAGGAAGCTTAAGGACATACAAGTAAAGGATTGCTGATTGAGAGGATTCAATAACAAATGTATTTCAAGCACAATTTTAGAGGACATCCACTCAAAATCAAAATCACTAATCCTAAGGTGGATCCTCATTTAGAGGATGTGGACTTATTCATAGTAGATCTAGAGGTCATGATCATGGAAGATCAAATCAAAGAAAGGAAGGTAAGCATTGTGATTTCTATGGTACCAATGCCCATAATACTCTAGAATGTTGATCTAGAAAGAAGCATAAAAAGAAATGTAAAATAAAAATTGTAGAACATTAATATTAGCAAAAAGATCAACAAAAAGCTAAGCAATTGTTTTATGTTGAAAAGAGGAAGATTAACTCCTGATCTCTACAAAGGTACCAGATGCTAGCAATATTTGGTATGTTGATAGTGGGTGTAGCAATCCCATGACTGGAAATAAGAAGTTGTTCTCAAGGCTAGAAAAATATGATGGAAAGGTAACTATAAGTAATGAAAAGAAGCTAACCATTACTAGGATGGGATCGCTTACCTTCAAAACAACTCAAGGTAATAAATATGTTATTTGTTAAATTTCTTTTGTTCCAAATCTTTCAAAGAACTTATTAGATGTGGGGTAATTATGTCGCAATGGGTATCATGTTGAATTTGAAAAATATGTTTGTAAAATCTCTCAAGTTGATGATGCTAAAGGTGTTGCCATTATCCCTATTAGCAAGAATTATATGTACAAGTTGCAGATGCAAAAGGATGTTCATTGTCTCACTATCACAGAAGGCACAACATGGTTATGGCATGCTTGGTTAGGACATGTTAACTTTGGCTCAATGGACCACATGTAATAACGATAAATTGTAAGAGGTATGGAATAATTTTCTTTGCCAAATAATCATGATTGTGGCGTATGTCAACTAGAAAAAATTACAAAGTTGCCATTTTCTAGGAAAGAACATAGATCTCAAGAAAAATTAGATCTAGTTGACATGGATTTATGTAGCCCATGCAAACATTGAGCCTAGGTAAAAAATAATATATGTTGATTATAGTGGATGATTTTTCAAGATTTTTTTTAGGTTATTTTATGAAATTAAAAGATTAAACATTGGGTTTTTTAAGAAGTTCAAGTTGGAAGTAGAAAATCAAAGTGGCAATACAATTAAGAAAATACAAACATATCATGGTCGTGATTTTTTATCAAATGAATTTGATGACTTTTGCAAGAAAATGAGATAATTCATCAAACCATCACATCATTTACACCCCAACAAAATGTCATAGTTGAGAGAAAGAACAAGATTGTGGTTGAAATAGCAAGGTGTTTGCTTCAAATGTTTGGATTAGAAAATCCATTTTGAGAGGAATCATGTTCAACATCAATTTATATTTTGAATAGGCTATCATAAAAATCCATTCAACATCAAACACTGTATGTGTTATGGTATGGCTATCCACCAAGTATATCTCATTTTAAAATATTTGGTTCACTATGCTATATTCTAATTTCAATATAAAAAAGACAAAAGTTGGATAAAGGGATAAGCATGTATTTTTGTGGGATATTGTGCAAATTCCAAAGCATTTAGATGTTATGATTTTGAAAATAAGAAAGTTCTAGAATCACATGATGTGGTTTTTGTAGAAAATTGTAGCAGTGTTAAAACTATAGAACATGCAGACATTACACATAAAAGAAACATTACAATAAATATTGAACAAAAAAGAGGATTAGATTTGTAGTCATTTTAATATCATTGGTTCAAAAACTATAATCTGCCAACCTATCAACTATTACATGGGCAATCTCAATCGTCTTCTTTGAGCAGCGGTAGCCATAGGCTTGGAAATAGATATGCTAATTCTAGTTTGTTGCGGTAGGTGGTAAAACCCAACTGACCATTCTCATTTGCCACACCTGCAAAAAATCCATTTGGCCCTAATTATAAACACTTTGATGTCAGCTTCTAGTCTATCAAACAACATACATTTATCCTTGCATTGCATCCAACAGTGCATATAGCTGCTCTTGGTTGCACTACATCCACACTCATACAGCCACAACCATTCAACTCACAATGTGGGCACTCGGTGTCATCTGCCAAAAAATATTTTTGTCCACAATAAGATGTTCTACTGTGGTAGATTTCTCACTGTCTTGAATTCCATTATGCTCATGATGCCAGTCAAGGTATTTTTCCTCCCATCTCTTTTGTTGAATATTTGCAATTTTCCCAACATTTACATGCTTATTCACTACACTTGTCCTCAACATTTTCATACCACCATCCATTAACCATTTTCAGAAATCCTGCATTGGATTATCCTATGACATAACCTCATTCCTATTGAGAAAAGGGAGGGCACAATACCATGAACGAGCTTGTGCTGTATTTTTCCACTTGTGTGTTAAAAGCAGAATAGAAAGTAATAGAGTAGACAGTAGAAGTAAAGTGCAATATAATAACACCCAATAACACAAAGATTTATGTGGTTCACCATGGGCCAAACTTTGAATAAATATTCTTCTACTAAGAAATGATAGAAATAAAAAATATCTCTCTAGTTAATTACTAGAGGTATATAAAATTAACACACATCCTCAAGAAAAAATATTCTTGGAATAACAAGGAGAAATCTCACACTCCTTTAGGAAAAATTCTTAGAAACCCAAGTTCACAAGGCTCATTTGTGTGTCTCTCCCTTTGGCCTCTTCGTTGGCTTCTCTTCTACCCTTGCTCCCATTTGCCATTTCCCTTAGATTTATAGCCAAGGAAAATGCCCTGTGTTGCCTAATGTAGGTAGCCTTTGTTGAGGGCTGTCTAACTTAGCAGCCAACCTGGGCAGCTAATTTTGGTTGGCTACCTAACTTAGCAAGAAACCTTCCTTCTCCTCCTTTTATTTATTTATATTAATGTGATGTGGGCTTCATGTTGGAGTAACCCACACACATCAATCTCCCCCTTCCAACTACATGAAGGGCTTAGCCATTCCAAAAATTTCTTGATAGATCTCAATTTTATCCTTGGATATGGTTTTTGTTATCATATTTGAACCTTTTTCACTTGTGTGAATATTCTATAGTTCCAATTGCTTAGAATTTAATACACCTCATATCTAGTGATACCTCATGTCAATATGCTTTGACCTTGAATGAAAAGAGCCATTTTTATTGAGATGTATAGCACTTTGATTATCACTGTACAAGATATACCTATCTTGCTTACACCTGTGCTCCTGTAGGAATTTCTTCATCCATAGTAATTCCTTGTTAGCTTCAGTAGTTGCAATGAACTTTGCTTTCATTGTTGAAAGCACAACACATTTCTGTAGATTTGATTGCCGAGACATGGATCCCCTTGCAAAGGTTATCAAATAACCTGAGATGAATTTTCTAGAGTCTACATCTCCAACCATATTAGCATCTATTTAGCCTTCTAGTTTAAGCTTTCCACTTCTAGAAAAAAGTGAGAGTTTGGAAGTTCCTTGAAGGTACCTGAAAATCCATGTAACTGCAGCCCAATGCTCTCCTCTTGGATTGAAGAGAAATCTACTCATAACACCAACTACATAAGAAATGTCTGGTCTTGTACAAACCATAGCATACATTAAACTTCCTACTATTGAAGTATATGAAATCTTGCTCATTTCTTCCTTCTCCTTTTCTATGGAAGGGCACTGCTCCTTGCTCAACTTGAAGTGATTAGCAAGTGGTGAAGTTACTAGTTTAGCTTGGTTCATGTGGAACCTCTCTAGCACTTTCTGAATGTATTTCTCTTGTGATAGCCATACTTTCTTGGAACTTCTATCCTAGTAAATGCTCATATCAAGGATTTGCTTAGTTGGATCCAAATCTTTGATAGCAAAACATTTGCTAATATCCTTCTTCAAATTATTGATCTTTTGGACATCCTTGCCAACAATCAACATATCATCTACATAAAGTAGAAGGATAAGGAAGTTTCCATTTGCAAATTTTTTCACAAATACACAATGATCTGTAGTAGTCTTGTTGTATTCATGCTCTATCATAAAAGACTCAAACTTCCTATACCATTGTCGAGGTGCTTGCTTTAATCCATATAGACTCTTCTTTAGTCTGCACACCATGTTTTCTTTTCCTTTGACTTTGAACTTGTCTGGTTGCTCCATATAGATTTCTTCCTTCAAATCACCATGGAGAAAGGTAGTCTTCACATCCATTTGCTTAACCTTCAAGTTTAGACTTGCAGCTAAACTCAAAATCATTTTGATGGATGTCATCTTCACCACTGGTGTGAAGATTTCTTCAAAGTCAATGCTTTGCTTTTAATTAAAGCCTTTCACAACCAACCTCATCTTATATCTTATTTCATCTTCATCAATCTTTAGCTGGTACATGCACTTGTTCTTCAGTACTTTTCTTCCTTTTGGTAATTTCACCAATTCATATGTGTCATTCTTCTTTAATAACTGCATTTTTGATTGCATGGCTTTGATCCATTCCTCCTTGTATTTATCTACTAGAGCCTCATCATAACTTTTAGGTTCCCCCCCCTTCAGTAAACACCACACACTTATTAGGAGGATCATTTTTGGAAGGCTTGTGACTTCTTATTAATCTCCTCAATGGTACTTCAACTACATCTTGACTTTGTTGTTGACCATCATCTATGGGAGCCTAAGTAGCTTCTTGTTCATTTCCACCTTGATTCTATGATTTAGGTGGAAGGACAAGATCATGATTCACCTTATCACTTTGCTTTGGTTTCTAGATCTCCTTGTTAATGTCTCTGATAAACTAATCTTCAAAGAATACAATATCTTGACTTCTGACTATTTTCTTCGTAACAAGATCAAATATTCTATAGCAAAACTTATTATTTCCATATCCCAGAAAGATGCATTCCCTGGTTTTTCCATCTAGCTTGGATCTCTCATCCTTTGGAATGTGCACAAATGCTCTGCAACTGAACACTTTCAGATGATCATAGGAGACATCTTTATTACACCATACTTTCTTTAGAATACCTTCATCCAGAGGAATTGAGAAAGAAAGATTAATCAAACTAGCATCTTCATCGCTTCTTTCCAAAATTTTTTGGATAACTTTGCAAGTGATAGCATGCTCCTAGAATTTTTCACAATGGTTTGGTTCATCCTTTCAACTAGACTATTCAGTTGGAGAATCTTTGGAGGAGTCTTCTGGTGTTGAATACCATGACTCTTGTAATACTCTGAGAACACTCCCAAGTATTCACCTCCATTGTCTATTTTGATACACTTAAACATCCTACCAATCTCTATTTCTACACTTGGATGGAACTACTTGAACACATCTACCACTTGGTCTTTTGTCGTCAAGGTGTATAACCACACCTTTCTAGAGTGGTCATCAATAAATATGACAAAGTAGTATGCCCCATCAAGTGATCTTATTGGCATAGGACCACAAATATCAAAATGCACTAGATCTAAAACTTGCTTACTTATGTGTGTAAGTGAGCTCTTGAAGGTGAGTCTATGTTGCTTTCCAACTAAAGAATCTACATAGCTCTTCAAATGTGTGCCTTTCACTTTCAGAAGTATATTCTTCTTGGCTAGGATATCTAGCCCCTTTTGGCTAATGTGGCCAAGCCTTTTATGCCAAAAATCCATTGTTGCTTCATCCTCTACCACATTGACGGTGTTTCTAATGACATGTGCTTGCATAATGTATAGAGAATGTTGCTTCTTTCCTCTAGCTACCACCAAGAAACCCTTGGAGAGTTTCTAATGTCCTTCTTTGAAGTTGTTCTTGTAGGCATCATTATCTAGTTTCATTACAAATATCAAGTTCAATCTAATATTTGGAACATGTTTGACATTTTTTAGAATTAATTTGTAACCAGTATTTGTCCTCAAGCAAACATCTCCAATGCCAACTTCTTTGCTTGAATAATCATTTTTCATCTTTACTTCATCATAGTCTCCTTAAGTGTAGGATGAGAGGAAGTCTCTTTTGGATGTCACATGAATAGAAGCACTACTATCAATTACCCAATCTATTTCCTGGGTTTCCAAATTGATAGTCTAAGGATGTAAGCCTCTTGATTGACAACTGAAGCCTAATCTCCACCATTCTCATTTGGTTGTTGTTGTTGTTGTTGCTCTCACTTTAGCTTTTTTCAAGTTGTCTTTATATGCCCCTTCTTGCCACAGTGATAACACTCAATCTCCTTTTTAGATCTGGACTTGCTTCTATCATTTTCATGCTTTTGTGGATATTTGCTTTGGCTCCTCCCTCGATTTTTTGTAACTAGTGCCTAAGAACTGGAACTTGTGGAGCCTGCAATCTTTCTCCTAATTTTTTCATTTAAGAGATTTCTCTTGATTTGGCTAAACAATACAACTCCATTTTGGGATGAGTTTGTTATCGACATTTTGAGTGTGTCCCAACTTTGGCAAGGAACTAAGAATTATCAGATCCTATAATTCTTCATTAAAGTTGATCTTCAAATTTGCAAGTTGATTCATAATGCCCTGCATCTCATTGAGGTGGTTAGATATGGGAGTACCTTCTTTATACTTGGTGGTCATAATTTTTTTTATCAAGTACATTTTATTTCCTCCTATATTTTTGGCATAAATCTTCTCTAACTTATCTCATAGACTTTTAGTAGATTTTTTTGTGGAGATAAGATGATAAACATTATCATTCACCTAATGGAAAATATACCCTACAACTTACCTATCCAACACTTGCCACTCCTCATCGTCCATTGTTGCTGGCTTTTTACTAGTGATAGGAGTATAACACTGTTTATTGTATAGAAGGTCTTCCATTTTCCTCTTCCATAACTGATAATTTTCAAAATTCAAATAAACCATTCTACCCAGTATTTATATCCATGCTACTGACTCCACTACTGTTGCTAGTGTTTGCCATAATAACACATAGAAATACTCACAAATTTTATAGCAAATTCCACATGCTACAGTGCTAAGCTACTATAGTTCCATTTTGCTATTTGTGATCTCCAACCTGGCACTCCAATACTAGTTGTTGGGAAAAAGCAAGGCACAACACCACAAACTGGTTGGTGCTATATTTTCCCACTTTGTGTTAAAAGTAGGATATAAACTAATAAAGTAGACAATAGAAGTAAAGTGTAAAATAATAACATCCAATAACACAAAGATTTACATGGTTCATCATGTGCCAAACTTTGAATAAATGTTAGGAATACAAAAATGTCTCTCTAGTCAATTACTAGAGGTATACAAAATTGACATACATCCTTAAGAAAAAATATTCTTGGAATAACAAGGAGAAATCTCACACCCCTTTAGGAAAAATTTCTAGAAACCCAAGCTCATAAGGCTTATTTATGTGTCTCTCCCTTTTGCATCTTTAGTGGCTTCTCTTCTACCCTTGCTTCCATTTGCCATTTCTCTTGGATTTAGAGCCAAGGGAAATGCCCTGTGCTGCCTAACTTAGGCAGCCTTTGTTGAGGGCTTCCTAACTTAGCAGTCAACCTAGGTAGCTAATTTTGGCTACCTAACTTAGCAACTAACCTGGGTGGATAATTTTGGTTGGCTGCCTAACTTAGCAGGCAACCTTCCTTCCCCTCCTTTTATTTATTTATATTAATGTGATGTGGGCTTCATGTTGGAGGAACCTGCACACATCAATTCCAGTAATTTTCAATCCCTTGCTAAATTCCAACATAGAACAACACAAAATAGTGGTCAAATTTTATTGCATGATCATTTTACACCCTTAAAGCACTTCACTAGTTATACTAAGCCACCAAATGTGGGGGTTCCATGTGCCTTGGCATAATATTTTCAGCATTTGGGGTAATGCTAGAATTAAGAGGTAGATTGTGTAGTTGTTGGCCATCCTTTTCCTTCTCATTTCAAGGGATCATTTCCATCTATATCTATTTCTAATGCTACTCCATGTTGGGATATAAATCTTGCAAGTTCATGGGCCCATACTTGACAACTATGTCATACTGGTGGTTGTTCATCATCCATAATTTCCTTTGGGATAATTTCTTCATCAACAATTTCATCTACCTACACTATATCACAAATTCCACCCACTTCTCAGTTGACTAAATTTCATCCAAATTCCAATATGTTGGATACAAACTTCACTAGGCACTTAACTCGTAGTCACTCTCTAGAAGCACTTAGCTAGATATTGTAGGATATGGAGGATACTACGGATGCTCTCTACACTAGTACCATGGATGATGAGTTTTTTCATTGCTCATGCAGATGGGGGAAAGTGATGATGACCTTATGGAACCATCCTCTATCATTGAAGTAGTGTTCGATGAATGCTAGATTAATGCCATGGAAAAAGAGATGCAACAAATTCACAAAAATAACACTTTGAGCCTTATTCCTCATCCATTTGGTAAGCCTGTTATTAGGTTAAAATGGATGTTTAAAAATAAAAGAAATTAGTATGATGAAGTAGACAAATTCAAGACTCATCTCGTTGCCAAAGGATATCTGCAATAGCAAGGTAGAGATTTTGATGATAGTTTTGCTCTTGTTTCATGGATGGAATTCATGTGAATTTTTCTTGTTATTGTTGCTTAGGCTAGTCATGCTGGTTATAAACTAGACATGACATCTACATTTATAATGGATTTCTTAATGAAGAAGTTTATGTGGAGCAACTATCAGGTTTCATTGATGAAGAAAAGAAGAATCATGTCTAGAAACTTCATAAAACATTATATGAGCTTAAGCAAGCTCCATGTGCATGGTATGCATGTATTCATGCATTTTTCATACAAGAAGGCTCTATCAATCTTCAATCCCAAATAACTATATACAAAAAGGTATCTGGTGATGATTATATTTTTTTTATACGTAGATGATTTAATCTATTTTTCATCTACAACTGCATTAAGAAATAATTTTCTTAATCTCATAAAAAACGAATTTGACATGTTTGATTTGGAAAGGATGTCATATTTTTTGGATTTTCAAGTTATCCAAAGACCAAAATCAATTTCCATATGCCAAACTTACCAAGAATGATACATCCCCATCCTTCAATCCTTCATTATACCATTCCCTTATTGGTATTCTCATGTATCTTTCCAATACCTATCTAGACATCCAATTTTCTGTAAATTATCTTTCCCAGTTCATGCAAGATCTACATAAATTACATTGAGAAGCACCACAAAAATAAAAAATAAAAAATGCATGTTGTAACTTTTTGGCATTGTAACTTTCACTCCATGAAACCCAAGGCTAAAACTTCATTGTAAAATGTGAAGATTGTAATCCACAAGATGTAATTTCACATAATTTAACTTTTGGGGTTGAAAAAAATACCTCAATAGTGATCATAGCATCAACCCCTAGGTGAAAAAAGGCATATTATGTCCATATTTGGGCTTGGGGAGGGGGGTGTCAAAGATGCCTTTTGGACTACCAAAATTATCATTTTTATGGGTTTTGTTTTTGGCGGGTGGGGAGCCATGGTGGGTGAGTGGTATAACATTACTTGTGTCCAGTGTTGTGGGGTTTAATACTTGAAGCCTCAGTGTGACTGATGTAACCCCAGCATGGGTGTCATACCCCTAGCATTGCTCTTGGAAGGCTAGCATGAGTAAAATTTCTATTTACTATTTTTGGTTATTAGAATGATTTTGGTACCATGAGGGTATCAAAATTTACTACACATGGAATCCATGCTAGATTTGGACACCTACAACACCTACACATGACATTAATCTGTCGGAAATTAGGATAGAAATTTGTAGCAAGAATGATGGCCATGAAACCTATAAAAACCATGCTCCAAAACAATGAAAAGGTTTCACTTCTTTGTTATTCAAGAGCTTTGAAAGCTTAGCATAGATATATCTCAATGTGGGACCTATAGCCATTATGACCGTTATTACACCCTTGAGATTGTGTGAGCTTTTGTGGAAATGTTGAGCAACTTGGGCATTGAGACTCCTAGTGTGGTTCTTCCTTGTGGCCCAAAACCCCCACACATCTTATCCCCTACACCACCAACGTTGTAGATCTAGTGAGGACTATAGCAAGGTTTTACAATTTTGGGAGTTGTGGAGCATCTAGATCATGGAGTTGGCTATGGAATTCTAGGCTACTAGCTTCAATAGTCTCCAAACCCCTAGTGAAGTGAACCCTTTGCTTCAATAGGCACCACTTGTAATACACTTTGAGCTCTCTTTATTTTTATCAAAATAAAGTTTATAGTTCTATTTGTTGTGCAAGTTAGCATAGATTTATTTTTCATTCTATGCATTTATTTTTTAGATTTGCATTACATTTTTAATTTATTACCCTTATTTACATTTTCTAAGTCCTTGGGTGATTGACAAGATAGTTTAGGGCACCTCGAATCCTACTTTCAAAGGCCCTTGAGATCTAGGTTTAAAGCTATTCCACTTGGGATCTTCGGTTTTTCCAATAATCGAATTTTCTAGTCACTACAATTTTCTGGCACTAGAAGGAGGCCTCTACCCAAGTTCTACATCTAATCCTATTTGCCACTTTGATAACATTGTTTACCAATATGAAACCTTGAATTTACAACAAAACCTTTTTTTTAAAATTTTAACAACTTTCTTTTTGCTCCCACAAAAACCAATGTTGCCGTTCATCTCCCTTCCACGAAAACCTAGCGTAGAGGTCGCAAGTGATTTGGGCTTTGAGAGAATTTTCATAGTAGTTGTTGGAAATTTCAAGGCCAACATTGTTACTCCACTTGAAACCTTACCCCCCCTGCTATGAAAATTCCCCAACAAGACTAGATTTGACATTCTACAAAAACCCAACAAAACCTTTGAAATAACAAAAATTTTCACCCTAATTTTTGGGCAATAACCATCAAACTTGCCAAGGGGAGACACCCCCAACACAGTGAGGAGGAGTAGAAGATTGTTTATCTTATCCTTTTTCTTTCCCCCCTCTTCACCTCCAACATGGATACTACTGGTGGACCCATTGTGGTGGGGGTTTGACATAAAATTCTTATTTTTTTAAGTAAAAGGGTGTGTCCCCTTTTCATTGTAGCCTACATAATATTTTATAGTTGGTAGTGCATAACAGTTTGGAAATCATACCCCTTTTGCATTTTAAAAATTCCATTTGCTAGAATTTTTATTCAATTAGTTAATTTAACATTTTATTAGGCCGACTTTTAAAAGCTATCATCATGTCATTTAGCCAATCAACCATTTTATCTTTCAACTTCACTAATAAAAGATCTAGCCAATAGGCCATAAGAGTTTATGACCCTAAGGATACCACTGTAGCTAAGTGTAGGTAAATCACTTAGGCTCAAGGGGTGAAGCCTAGAGTTTTTGGTGATAAACGAAGATCACTACCACTTTGTTTGTTCCAAAATTTAGGTTGGCATGCTCATTCCAAGAATGGAAGTAGAAGCCAAAAGGGAGTGTGAACTCATTTACCATGATGGGAAGGAATACATACCTTCCTCATATGATAAAATACCTTTGATTGAAACCTGCTTATGCATATTTTCTTAGTTAATTGAGATGGATGAAGAGGACAAGAAGACTAGCTTGAATGAGTAATAAGAGGAAGAAGATGAGTTTGGGGCTAAGTCTAAACATGAGAATCTCATGGGAGGGGGGAGGCTCTTCCAACGATTGACCCTAAAAGCTACAATGCCTACCTCAACCCCACTCACCTCTTCCACAGAATAGATACCTCAGCTCTTACCTCTCCCTTATCTAACCATGTTTGGGCCAACACCTATTATAGCAATGCACCAAATGCAATTGGTGTTGCAAGCAATAACCTTCCCTTCCCTTTTTCCATGCCTTTTGTCACACAACCATGGTGTGTGTGATCATCGTTGATGGTTGTGACTACTACTAATCCATTTTTCACACATATGGAACCCATAGTAGGACCTCAAGTGATCCAAGGATCACATACTCCTTTTGTTCCCTTTGTGCCCCAGATACCAACACAAACTTCTTTTATGCTATTCAATCCACCCACAACCATGATGACTCAACATCTCCCCTTAGTGCCACAACCTATCATAAGGCCATAGCCCTTCCAACTCACATGCCAATCATGCAAACCCCACAAACCACAAGGGCACCTTAAGGATTAGATCAAACCTTCCAAATGATCCAAGACTCAATGAAAGAGTTATGAAGGCTTAAGGCATCCACATCTCAGACTATCAAAATAATGGATTTTTACTAGGGTGATCCCATCAATCTTGCAGTCCTACAACTAACTCTTCTCCTAGGTGTTCCCATACCACAATTTACCAAGTACAATGACGAGGGTGACCCCAACTCACACCATATAACCTTTCACTTTGAGTGTTTGCTATTACAAGCCTAGACACCCATAATAATGTGAATCTTCCCTATGTCTCTTACAGGAAAAGCCCTAGACTAGTGTTGTGCCTTACTAGGAGGATCCATATCCTTATTAGAAGACCTGATTTTGTAATTTGTTAACTATTTCAATTATAACTTGAAACTTGACACAATCCTTGACTAACTAATGAAGGTCAAACAAGGACTCCTTAAGCTGGTGCAAAAGTTCATCCAACAATGGAATGCTTTGCTCAATGAGATTCCAGAACCAATAGCTAAGACTTACCTTCTTGCTATCTTTAAGGAAGTGGCTAATGACTCTATCAAGTCAAAGTTATACTACCTAGATCCATGTTTGTTTAGTCAGGCCTTCTTCCAAACTAAGAACATAGAGGTGATCATAGAGGCTAGCCATGACCTTGCTTATGTGTTGTATAAAAATCAACATACATGAAAGGATAATAAGAGAGAGAGAGAGACCAACCCTAAACAATGTAGTGGTGGCCACTGTGGAAAAGGAGAGTAAGATGACCACCTAGAGGCTAAGAACGAATCAACCCAAGGCCCTTGCTAATAATAACTAGCCTTTAACATTTGGAACCTTTGCATTTGCTACTAATAGATCTAACTTTAAATGAAAGGACCAGTCAAAGTATACTAGGTTACCATTAAAGGCATTAGAACTCTTTGATCAACTATTAAATCTTGGAAGATTACAATATGAGAAAATGATAGAAAATTCCTATAAGAGGCATGAGAGGCTATTTAAGGTTGCTAAAGATCCCACTTTTGCAATTAAAGATGACCCTCTGGTGCCTAGATACTTTAAACTTGATCATTTTTGTCACTACCATTAGCTGCTAGGTCATGATACTGACTTTTACCTAACACTAAAAGATGACTTGCAAAAGATGATAGACAAGGCTGAACTAGTGCTTGATGCCTCCAACCTAGTTAGGCCTTAGAAACACTTAATGCATGTCTATAAAGACCCATTGAATGTCAATAATAGCCCCTATACCATAGTGGAATTTAATGTCAACAATGATCAGAGGCCTACGAGGGAGCTGTTTGTGATTTAGGTACCTCCTTCCATCAAAAGGAGACCTTCAACTTCCACTAGTTTAAGGACCTCATTTTGTTTAAGAATACCATCATCAATGTCCCTCAAAGAGTCTTTCATGATTAGAGTACCTCCCCCCAATTCCACTAAGTCCACCTATACAACCAAACAATATCCTCTTGTGGTCGCTAATGCAACAACTTCTTCTTCCCAACCAACCACTGACAACAAGAAGTTCCTAACCAAACAGTGGAGGAAGCCCATGCAAAAGCCTAAGAATAAGGACAATAAGCAAGCCAAGACATGAAAGTAAGTGGGCTTGTCAAAGGCCATCCCCATCTCATCCATTCCCATGACCTCTACTACCTAGGCTACTTCAACCAGTAAATCATAGGAGGATTCCAAGTCCCAAGGAAAGGGGAAAGAGGCAAAGCCATAACAACCAAAACATAAAGTTTGCATTTTGGAGGGCATGGAGTAAGTTATGAAAAATAGAAACAAAAATTCTACAACCAACAATGAAGACTTCCTTAGTAAGATGGAATAGGTCAAATAGATGCTAAAGCAAAAGAATACAATCCTTACCTTGTATGACCTTGTCATGACCTCCATTACATATCATGAAGCACTGGTCAAGATGTTTACCTCCATTCCCATTAGCAAGGACATGCATGCTAGTGAAGAATCCATCCATGTAGTGATAGTACAGTCTTCACCAAGGAAAGAAGCAAAGTTAGCATCATTAGTATTTTGCTACAGCGAAATCAAAACTAATCCCCAAAATAGTGAGGTAACCAAGGATTCCCTCTTTATAACAATAAGGGCTGGACAACATAAAGTGCATAGAGTACATGTAGACAATGGAGTGGTAATGAACATGATACCCTATACCATTATTGAGCGTTTAGCCTTAATTGAACACATACAACACACTTCAACATTAGCTCTTAAATCCTTCAATGGATCATGCATTGCTATCAAGGGATCTATCTATATAGACTCTATGGTAGGTGAGAAATTCTCCAAAATGGTCAAATTCTTGGTGGTGGAGGAAATACCAGGATTCAACCTTATCCTGGGAAGGCCTTGGGTACCTCAATTACGAGTAGTGTCCTCACTCCTCCACCAAGAAATTCACCTACCTTACAAGGGAGATGAAATAATAATTCATGGTGACAGTGTGGTTCCCCTAGTAGTTAACAACGTAGACATAGAACAGGGGTCCAAAGTGGAGTTTTAGGAAGAAACTCCTAGCCATAAAATCAAGTAGCTTGACTGAGTGAAGGGAGCTAAAACCAATTATGATGGACCTAGGGATACAGCATGGGAAGAGCTCCCCTTCAACATCATTAGCGAAGAAGATGGGGAATACAAGCTTATGAAAAATAGACCATATACATTTCCTAATCTCTCAAAGATTAGGAAACATTTCCACAATTAATGTGTACCCTTGATTCACTTGTCTTATGCACTTGTAGCCATGTGGCTATTTGTAATTAGTGATTGAAGCTCCAAGATCAACTTGTGGTATGTTGGTCTATGTGTTCTATTCTCTTGTATCTCACTTGTGAGTTGAGATCTTAGTCCTAGGCTATGGGAGAGATTTCTATTGGTTGTATGTTGCATTAAGAATAGCCATTGTGTGGGTTTTAGAGGCTCATGCTCTACAATGTCATTTGAGTATGATAGGTTTGAATGCTTGTGTGTTTTGTGAACCCTATTGTAATCTTCTAATAAATTAATTGAAGATATCCAGTTTTCTTGTTTTCTAGTAAATATTTTTATCTTTGCATAATATTTGGATTTAGTATTGGAAAAGTGATTTATTTTTGGAGTGAAATTGCTCTAGCATTATTAGTATTAGAGCCTAGGTTTATTATTGCTTTGAAATTGGTTGAGGATTTTGTTAATTTCAAATGACACCTAGGAAGAAATAGGTGAAAGCTTTGAATCAAGACATGGAGAGAATGAAGTCAACCTTCTAGATGTTGGTTGCTTGATTGGATAAAATTAACATGAAGGTAAACTTAAATGATTGTCCTAGTCATATTTAGACCTGTAGAGGTGAAGATCATGTACGTCTACATGAAGAGGTTTCATAACCAGGTAGAGATAGAGTGTATGAAGAGGAAGGTTAATCTAGATATGGGAGTGTAGGAAATCATCAATGAAGGATTCCAATGGGAGGAAATCCTATTCCTTAAATAAGAAATCCAAGGACTCTAGTGATGTTTAATACTTCTTTAAGTAGGCTTGATGATGAAGATGAGGTAAGACTTGTGAGAGCATTCAGAAAAGATGCAAGACTTCCATACGTAGAGTTGAATACTTTCAATACTATAGATGGCACCAATGCTATTACAAGTTGGCCAAAGTCACTTGAGAAGCATTCTTATTTGGAAGAGGTGTCGAATAACTTGAGGGTATCTATTGCTAAATCTAGATTAGAAGGTATGACTTCTACTTGGTGGGAAAATGTGTCCTAGGATTATGAAACATGAAATGTTTAATCTATTAGATATTGGCATATGATGAAATATAGGTTGATTTGAAAGTTTGAATAACCTTGTTAGAGGCAAGAAACCATTATGAAGTTGAAATTCCTAAGGCAAGGTGATGAGGATGTCAAAGAATTGTACATCGAATTTTGTGATCTATTCCATTAAGCTAAGGTAAATTGGGAGGAGTATGAGAAAGCTTCAATCTTTTTAAGAGGTCTCAAAATG
>MNCI01035467.1:431595-443281 GCA_015680685.1 Gnetum montanum
AGAGAATCTAGGAAGAGAGAGCTGAGTTGAGAGAAGAGTAGAGAGAAATAGAGTCTTGGCAAGGTACCTTGATCATCATCCTTGTGAGTGTGTGGTTTTTTATTGAGTATGTAAGATTTGGATTGAATATCTTGTCTATCCTTGGGAATTGTGCTTCCTTTCATATGTGAATTCTCCATTTGAGCAAGAATAAAGCTTTTAGTTTCTTTTTCTTATTTAAATTCTCTATTTTGTAACTTTGAGAGAGCTTGGATTGTGGAATTCATGGGAGCTCCTCATCATGATGCTATATGGATCCATGAGACCAAACTTGTTAAGTGGGGGATCACTTCTACCCCTACTCCCTTGTTCACCTAAGTTTACTTTTCAAAAGGTGGAAGAGCTAGTGTAGGAACATCTCTCTTGATTCTCTTGTACTTTGTCCTACAAGTTGTTTTTGTAGGTTTCAGGCTTTAAGAAGATGTGGATGAGTGTGTCCTGTTATTGTGTATATTTTTGTGTTGATTTTGTTGATGATGATTCATGGATGTTTTGGCATGTTTTAGGCTCATTTTGGTGAGTTTAGGAGGTTCTAGGGTCTATGGGGAATTGTTTAGAGGCATCCAGATGTTCACGAAATCAAAAGAAGCATTTTTGTGTTTAGCCATGATAGGTGAGATGTTCCACTAGAATTAGGGATGTCATAGGTGAAATGTTCTAATTTTTCTGATGATATCTTAGGCAAGATATCCCATCAAAACCTAGGACATCTTGGGACCAGATGGATCATCCTAGAATAATGATAGGTATCTCAGCTAAGAGCTAGATTTTCATAAGAGATGTCCTAGCAAAGTCAAAGATGACATAGACAGATGGGAAAACTTCTAAAAACACCAATTCCAATTTGAAAAATAGCTAGAATGTAATGAAAAAAAGATGAAAATAGTTGGGAAGAGGATGAGAAGACATGGGAAACATATGGAAAACCTTAGGTTGAGTTGGGGAAAGATTTCTAAATTTCTTATCTTTTAGTTTGACATGAATATGTATGTATTCATCATTATTGAATAGTCATGGGTAAGAGAAAATGCTCTTGAGAGTAGAGAGTTGAGCAAGAGGGGTTCAGTAAGCATATTAAGTGAGTACAATTGGTGATTGCAGCTCAAAGATTAGCTTGTGGTGTGTTGGTCTATGTGTTCTATTCTTGTATATCACTTGTGAGTTGAGATACTAGTCTTGGGTTGTGGGAGAGATTTCTATTAGTTGTGTCTTGCATTGAGAATAGCCATGTTGTGGGTTGTAGAGCCTCATGCTCTACAATATCATTTGAGTGTGATAGGTTTGGATGCTTGTGGATTTTGTGAACCCTATTATAATAAATTAATTGAAGATAGATAGTTTTATTGTTTTATAGCAAATAATTTTGTCTTTGAATAATATCTAGATTTAGTATCGGGAAGGTGATTTATTATTGAAGTGAACTTGCTCCACCAAGTATATACTACTACGTGCATCATGTATCCAATGTTGGGATCACCAAGTGTTAGTATATTATGCTTGAAGTAGTCATACTTACATTACTTATGAATGATAAGATTAATTACATAAGGACAAGAACATAAATTTCATCTAAAATAAATTTTTGGAAAGTAGAATTATGCTGGTTTAAGTGTTTTAATGGATAGAATAAACCTTGATTTTATTTTCGCTCTGCAAATATGTCAAGGTATAGATGCACTTGATGTACAATCAATTGAATCTATACTCTGGGTATTTAGAGGGAAAATATTCTAACTTTTACAATAATAAACTCCAAGAGTTTAGCTAAGCCACAACTGAAAGGTGCCATAAATGCAAGGGGTGTTCATATTTATATAGGAAATGCCTGCAGCAACATTGACGTACCTACATCAATGCATCATAGGATATGTTGATGGGGATACATTAATAGGGCTGTGTCAACAAGCATGCATCAACATAGCTTGTCTTATTAATGCTTCATCATAACCTCAAAATTGACTGAAAACTTGTCCTCAAGTGAACAAAATTGGGATTTTGCTTCTTAGCAAATTTTAGGAAGTATAAAAATTTTATTGATAGAAAGAATAACTAATTGACTTTGACTAACTTTAAGTGGTGTCTTATATGGATTACATAAATGGGTGCAAATTTATAATAAAATTGGATACATGGATAAAAATTTATAGGCACATGTTGAATGGACAGAGACATGATGAAGTCTCACATAGTGCCTAGAGGTGGAGGCTTCTATGACTTGGATAGTCCTTCATTGTGTCTTGGTGAGGTTGAAGGTTGAGCTATCCTACTGCCATGGTCACTACTGCTAAAAGTGTAAAGACATCCAGGAGCACCTTCATCATCTCTTCTTTGCTTTTTGGATCATATACAATCTAGGATGCTTCACCTAGATAAGCTAGTGAAGGGATGTCCCATAGGCATCATAGTGAAGAAAACATCTCCTTCACGTTGATAAACTAGGTTATAAATGTTTTACGTTTGATATTGAACATCTTTACAAGGTTTTGTATCTCATGATAGTTATTCATCCTCCTCACTAGATTCTCAACAATAGTTCATTGAGTAGTGAACCTACTTCTAAGAACTTCAAGCTTCACATTGGCTATCTCCAACTTTTGTTTTGTATCCTTATGATGCTTGAACTTTGTTTCATAGAGGAGGTAGGAGCTAGTGACCTTCTTCTCTAGTTCACTCCTTGGTCTTCCTACTATTAGCATTGTCAAGTTTACATATTGATGGTTGGCAAGCTCCATGTACTTGATCATCTCCTTAATTTGCAACTCCTTTAGGTGGATTTTTTCTTGATTGTATGTGTTTAGTCTATCAAAGATGGGCTACTATGCATCACCTTTTTGCTGGAGTTATTGCATGACCACATTCACTTTTACATTGTCTAATTTTATTTCCTTTTTTTTGACCTCCTAGAGTAACCTAACTTTGTCTCTGTAATGATTATTCACTTTCTCAAATTTTAGGGCCTCATTATTTTAATAGCTATCTCAATTGCAGTCTTCTGGTGAAGGGCACAGACCTCCTCCATCGAGAGATTTCTCTTCTCAACTACCAACCTCCTCAAGTCTAAGTTTACCTTGGCAAGTTGCTTCTACTACTGGTGAATGTATTTGACCATCTAGTCCTTTATTTGCTTAGTATTTTGTAGGTGATGATTGTTCATGGTAAGGACCATGTTCTCTTTGCAAAATTTTGATAGGTCCTTATTAGTGTTATTGGCCATAGCCTTTAACATAAACGTATCAAAGATCTTCATATCCTTGGAATTCTATTGAAGTTGTTGGAAAGCTTCATCTTATGTAAGTTTAGGTTAAAATGATACAATCTAAGAGATGAACTCTTAGTTCTGAAACTTTAGTGACCAATTGACAATTTGTTGCAGTGGCCTCCTTAAGTTATGCATTCATGACCAACAACTTACCCCTTGTCTCTAGTAGTTACAATTGGTTTATAATAATATCATCTAGAAGATGAAAGATCTCTAGAAGCAGTTACTCAACTCCTACTAGTCTCTCTAATATTTCCTCATGTTGGACAATGTTCATTTGGCCACTCCTTGCTTCTACTGACATATGGACATATGCTATGGTAGCTATGTATGGTACCAATGTTGTAGGAGCATTGAGGGCTTATGCAACTCTATCAACCACCACCTTTGTTGCTATGTCTTAACCCTTATGTGGCATTAGTAGAGTCATTTCCTTTTCTCCTTCCTCCAACGTGACAAAGTTGGCTACTGCATTTTCAAAAATTTTAGGAAATTCTCGTCCAAGAATGGACATAATGATCTCCATACCACTTAGATTCTCCCCACCATGTGTATATCCTTGTTATTGCTACAATTGTTGCTCTTAAAGTTTTTTAAGTTTCTCTATAGCTACAAGCATCTCTGATGTGGTTTCTAGGGCTACAAGTGGTGGTGGTGGTGGTGGCTAATCCTCTTTCTAAAGTTTTACCACTACCTTTTCCTTTATCATCTCTTGCCAT
Source organism: Gnetum montanum (assembly GCA_015680685.1). NCBI lineage: Eukaryota > Viridiplantae > Streptophyta > Gnetopsida > Gnetales > Gnetaceae > Gnetum > Gnetum montanum. The sequence continues at coordinate 435,613 of MNCI01035467.1, forward strand.
GATGCAATAAGAGCATGATGGAACACATCATTTAAATAGTAAGCTATCCCTCCCCTAATGCATAATTTCCTAATCAAGTATGGGAAGGAAAGAATATTCCTATCCTTCTCACTTTTCTTGAAATACTTCTTAATTTTAAGGAAGATGACCTATGATAGGATGATAGGGAATTTCCCATTTAGAGTCATGCATGCCATGCTAGAGAAGATTGTAACCTTACTTAGCTTCACTATTGGGTTTAGGTGATAGCCATGATCTTGAAGTAGGCTCTCTCCACCTTCATTAGGGCACGGTATTACTTACATTCCACTCCATAGGATCACTAGATCCATTTATTTTTTACTTTGGGTTTCACCTGCATGAAGTTTTTGACAAGCTTTTCTCTAGTGCTAGGTAAACTAAGGGCTTTAGCAATGGCTTCAATTGAATAGGAGATGGTGATGTCTTTGATTTTTACCAATGCATCTCCTTGTCAATTGTTCCAAAATAGGTAGGTTTCCCCCATGTATCATTCTCCACTATTGGAGAGAATGGGCTATAGATGAGACCCTTGTAACTGTGTTCTGACCTCTTCAGGTGTCAACTCCAAGAAGGGTCCAAATTTCAACTCTTGTAATATAGAACTTTGGACCTCCTTAGCTTTGATCCACTCCATGCAGCTTCTGTGAAAATGACCTCTAAGTTAGGTCTCTATCTTGGAACCTCATTCTACTTAGATTGGCTTGTTTTTGCAATATAAATATTCATAATAGATTCCACTTTAGGTTCCTCCTGAAGAGGGATACTAGCATGTGTCACCTTTGATGCTTTCTCTTAAGGTTATTGTTGTTGTTTTTATTATTGGTCCCTTCCTCCTTGGAATCACTTCTCTCTAGGTTATGAGGGCCCTCTTGCTTGTGGTCCTCTTTTGGGTGCCATCTGCAATCATAATCATAACCGATGATTAGCTCTTTAGTTCATAACCTTTATTCCTTTAAATATCTTCTTTCATTAGATTAGGTTATGTTAATTCCTTAGGTATTAGGAGTTTATTGTTAATTTTTTGTTTTATGATCACAGGCTAGTGGTATTATTTTATTCCTAACTAACGGAGTTTGATTATTGGTCTTAATCCTTTATGATAATTAATTTAATATTATTTTAATAGTTTAACCATGAAGAGTTAGAAAATTTTTAAATAGCTTTCTATAAGAAAAACCTAAGGTTTGTGTCCCTTAAGACATATAGTGTACCTTCAACAACTTGAGGGTTAAAAAACAAGTGAAATTGGGTAAATGATGTTGAAGTTATATGCTTGGAAGGTTCTTTAGCTCTAAAAATGGAAACTAGAATTTTGAAAAAATGATGAAAAATGAGCTAAGTATCATGTGTATTTATAGGCTTTTTATCTTGTATCAACAGGGATGCATCGATGGGACTATGTTGACTCATCCCACTACATCAACAGGAATGCGTCGATGTAGCTATTCTTAACTATCTTTCTTATTTAGAAATGGAGGACTTTTAGGCAGGTTTTGGGATGAAACAAGAGTGAAATGGAAGCCAAGAAGATGTAGAATGATGAAAACAACATGAAAGAGGATAGGTTTATTCAAATGGAAGTAGTTTGAGTGTATTGGATGAGTTTCTTAAGGATGTTCTAATGTAAAATAAAGAAAAACTAGATGCAAAATGCTATTGAGATGATTGATGAATTAAGTAACCCATAGTTAGGGAATTTAACTTAAGGTAGACCAAAGAAATACAAGTGGGTCCTCCCCAAAGTAAGTGCAGCCTATTATGCTCTTGCATACCTTCATTATAAGGAGTTTGTGGGCACCTAGGATGATGGATGATTGTTTTAAGTTAAATTCCATATAGGTGAGAGGAATTGTCTAAGGATTATACTATCTACAAAAAAAATTGAACTATTTGTCATGGTATGAAGCAATGAGATGGTAGAAAATGAGGTGATTAAATGGTGGAGAGAGAAAATGATAGATAGATAATCTACATCCTAGTGACATGAGGTTCTTGGTGAATATTATGGTTAACATGATTTGATACTAGTTTGTTCCAAGTCTAGAACCAAGTTCATTCCATTTATAGTGATCTTGCATTGATATATTTTCCCCTCTTCATTGATCAAAAGTTTATGACAATCCCAAAGGATAACCATCACTCTAAGAGAAGAAGAAAAGAGAAGAAGGAAGTAGAGATGGCCTTAGTTAGAGGGGTGCCTTCAAACATGGGTATCATGTCTTTCCATCCCCATAACTAGTGCTTCTAGCCCATTATTGAGTATAAGGGATGTGCTTTAAATTCCAATTTTTCTATTTTCTTTTTCTTCTTCTTTTTTTCATAGGAATCAAATCATAAAAAGACATGCTTCTTTTCATGGTAAATAATAGGAGTGATGATATACTAGTAGAGTATGATAGAACTTTTAGAAGGAAGTTGAGAGAAAAACATATCAAATCCTCTTAAGGTCACATCCTTTTCCATTCCCACTTGGTTTTTTTCTAGTTTGTTGAGTAACAAGATCATTGATTATTTTCTAGTTGTAATGTGAAAGAATCTTTATGCTCCCAAGGATACCAATTTCTCATGGAACCAATGGAATGGATGGATATCATGAACTCAATGCTTGATACCACCAAAAAATTATCAGATTATTAGTAAAGAGCATAATCCAAAGATAAAATTTGATCTTTTGGTTAATTAATCATAACATTGATAGCTACCTTGAATAATTTTTCAAATTCATAGTAGTAATAAACAAAATCAAAGATTTCCAAGAAGATTGGATGAAATTAATAAAGAGGAAAAGAAAGAAAAAGAAAATATATACAATAATTAATAAAGTATTCAAGAAAATGAAAAACATAAAAAGAACATTGCAAAACAAAAATTTGTAAAATTAGTTAGCCTCATCAAGATGTTAAAATGAATGGCCATCTCCTTGATGACTATATTGAGAGGAGGAGATCCAAAAAATAGAGCATGCTTGCTCCTACATAGAGTGTTAGTGTGGCTGGTTACTTGGGGTTTCAAGAATGGCTTAAGTTGATGTATGTTGACTAACATATGTTTTTAAGGGCTAGACAGGTGGTAAATTATCATAGTGTTGAAAGGAAAAGTTGAATGGATGATGTAAGGTCATTCCCATAATGTTTGAAACCTAGTATATTATGGCACATGCATGGGATTCTAGTAAAGAATCTTATCGCTTGGTTGGAATTGAACTATTCTTATTTTTGCATCATGACATTGTTTGTGATATGCCTCATGCACTTCATTCATCACAAGGGCTATTCATCCATTCTCATCTAGCACATTAAGTGTTATAAGATGTCCTTTTTACAGTAGATTAATGTCTAGGTCAAGCTCATAGACCATTTTGAGTGTAAGGAGCTTAGCTTGGATTAAAAGTTTTGGCAACTTTTCATACACTAACTCTTAGGGATAGTAGCCTATAATAAGCTTCTAGGTTGAATGATATGCTCAAAGAGCATCATTGAATTTATTACTCTAGTCCTTCATATACCTACAAATAGTTCATATTAGAATTCTAGTAATATCTCTATTGGTGATCTTAGCTTAACCGTTAGCTTGGTAATGATAGGAGGTTGTAAATTTATGTTACACCCCCAAGCATTGCATCAATTTCCAAAAAGTATACCTTGTAAAATGTGTTCCATTATCTCAAATGTGAGCTCTAGGCACATCAAACCTATTGTATAAATCAAGTTGCTATGGTAGATGTATAGTCTAATATAGCTACAAGTTTAGCCCACTTGGTGTAGTAGTCAACAATAACTATGATGTATGTCTTCCTATTTGACATGGAAGTGATGGGTCCCATGAAGTCAATGCATCAAAGATCAAAAGGATCTAATGGTTAGATCAACTATTGGGGCCCTTCCATTTGTACAGTCATTCCTCCATCTTATTGACAGTATTTGCATGAATGGGAGAAATAGTGAGCATATTTGATGATCGTTGGTAAAAAATATCCTACCATGAAAATTTTTGTAGTTATCCTTCTTCTAGCATAGTGGCTTCCACAAGTAACTTCATGAGCATTTTAGAATATTCAAAACTAAGCAAAATAAGGTACACATCATTGAACTAGGCCATTGACACAAACCTTATAAAGGTTATCTTAAATTTCCATGTAATGCTTGACCTGGTGAAGAAAATATTGTTTCTTCTTATTTTTCCATTCTACTAGAGTCTCTTGTATGAGAAGATAGGAGATGAACTTATCATATCAATTCATAACCCTTGGCTCTTGAACTTCAATGGATTTAGCAAAGAAAAGTTCATCTATAAATTAATTAGATAAAGGCTCCTCATCCTCCTTGCTATCCCAGGTTAACCAAGATAAATGATTAACAACTACGTTCTCAATTCCTCTCTCATCCATCTTGGTAAGGTCAAATTCCTGTAAAATCACCAGCCATTGTATGACATGAGAACTAACTACTGGCTTGTTCATTAGGAAATAGATTATACTATGGTTGGTGTGCATAAAAATTTGTATCTAAGCACATAGTGCTTGAATTTTTCCGAGGCATATACCAAGATCATGAGTTTTTTCTTAGTGGTGGTGTAGTTAATTTGTGTACCCATAATGCTTTTACTTGTAAAATAGATGTAGTATGAATATTTCTAGTGATCTAATTATGTAAGCACTATGCCCAATGTGTAGTAGATGCATCTATCATAATATGGAATGGCCTGGATCAATCTAGAGCATGTGGAATTGAAGTTTCTATGAGCTTTTGCTTTAATTTCTAGAATTCTTGTTCAAATTTCTTGGTCCATTTAAAAGTTGCATCTTTCTTTGTAAGTTCTGCTAGCAATTTGAAAATTTTTAAGAAATTCTCAATGAAGTTCCTATAGTAACCAGTATGACTAAGGAATGACCTCACATCTTTTATAGTTTGAGGTTGCCTAGTGATTCATTGGGTGACCATTACTTTTCCCAAGCTCACCTTAATTCATTTTCCTGAAATTCGATACCCCAAGCCAATGCCCTCTTAGACCATCAAATGACTTTTTTTTCCAATTAAGCCACAAATTTTTCTTTACATAATGTTTTAGAACCTACTCTAGATGGTCCAATGCTTGCTCAAAGTTGGTACCATAAGTGAAGAAGCCATCCATGAAGACTTCCATATCAAAGTTGGAAGATTGTAAGAGCATTACAAAGACCAAAGAGCATCTTCTTATTTGCAAAAGTTTTTCAAAGACTTGTGAAAGTTATCTTGGCCTAGTTTTCTGGTGCAATGTGAATTTGATTATAACCACTATAACCTTACAAAAAATTGTAGTACTTATGTCTTACAATTATATCTAGCACCTATACCACAAGTTGGAATGGAAAATGATCTTTAAATATTACCATATTTAATAGCCTAAAGTCTATATATACTCCATTTTCTTTCTTTCTTTGACACAATAACGAGTGGGCTTACCCACTCACTATTTGCTATAGGATAGATAAATCCTATCTTAAGAAGTTTTCCCACTTCATCTTTAATAACTTTCTTAAGCTTTGGATTCAATCTTCTCTAGTCTACTTCCTTTTCTTGATAAAGGAGTTTGTATAGATTTGTGATGAGTGGCGAGGTACCCCTACACTCAACCATACGAATACAAGCATTACACGCACGATCTGATCGAACTCCGTAGATGGACTAGTTGTGGCACCTAGACAGTTAGCCTTAGGTTGTAGTTCGCTGTCTTCCCACCTAGACTAGTATTATCTTTGTCACGTATGGTTTAGTCTAGAGTGAGGTGTATGATGTGGTCCTAATCTAATGCTACTGCTAAAGGCAATGGAAAATAATATTAACTAAGCTAGGAGGAAAGGGTAAGAGAAAATCTAAATTAGCCTAAGTGCAATGAGCATCTATTCCTTAATCATCCGTACACATCTTGGACCTCGTGCAGGACTACCACTGGGATTACCAAGCGCATGGCCTAGGTACACTACTGGGTTACCAAGTAGTCACACTTAAATGCTCGTGATTAAGTCGTACTCATTCCACATTTAACATGAGATAAGGGTGAGAGAGATTAACTAAGAAAGTAATAAATAAAAATTAAATAAATAATTAATTAAATTAAGTGAATGCTGCAATGATGAAGTAATCTCGATCTTTATTTCCAGTCATGTGCACGTCCAAGTACATCACACTCGAATAAGGATGNGAGTTTTGCTAAGGAACTAAACTAGATTGTGAAACAAGGGAGAGTTGCCTCTTATTTATAGATCTGGCGGTGGGCTACAATATCGCATACGCGATATCGCGATGAGCATGCGATATCGCGTACGTGATATCATAGTCACCCAAAACGCAACTCATCATACCCCCACGACTGAATGAAAACTCATCCTCGAGTTACAGTTATTACACAGTGGATAGGTAAGGGATTATTAGATGGTAAAAATGGAAATACGCCGCAGTGTGAAATGAAAACAAAAAAAAATGAAGACACAACATAAAATGTTTTACATTTACAAAAATGGATGGAACTCATGTGGTTCCAGGTGGTGGTGGCTCCTCCATTGGTGCCTTCCCTTTGTCATGTGCTCTAGGTTTTGAGGCTTGATGGCGTTGAAGTATGGCTTGGAGTTTCTCCTCTTGTAAGGCCTTGAGTGCCTTGGTGCACATGTAAGTTTGCGCTTGTGCCATATAGGCATCCTAGTTAGCCTTATCTTTTTCTTCCACCACCCTTTTATTCTTTGTCAATAGTTTATTAAGTTGCTCAGTTCTAAGAGTGTCCATCTAGTTCTAAGCAACCTTTGGCCCTGTATTCGAAAGGTTTAATACTTCCAAAGTGGCTTGAATAGAGAAGTCAATAGTCACACCACAATTGTTAACCATGGTGCCTTCTTCTTTATTGTGCCAAAATTGGTACATTTCCCCTAAGTACTAGGCACCACTTTCAGAGAGGGTAGGCCATAATGGGGATCCTTTGAGGTGATCCCTAACGGCCTCCAGAGAAAATTTTGCGAAAGTTCCAAAGTTTAATTCCATGATCACTACAGTGAATATGGACCTTTCATGGATGGTCTGAACACAATCCTAGGTCAGCGTGAGATATTTTCCCTATTCAGATGCTGTAGTAGCTCCTCCTTTCACTTGCCTTGATTGTACAGTAGCAGGGTCTTCTTGATGGATGCTAAATGATTGTTCCTCCTACTCTGCATGTTGTTCGACAGGAACTTGTCCTTCACCTCTCCTAGGTTGTTTGATCACACCTTGAGTAGGACCTTCCTGTTGTCCATGTTTCGAGGCCATCTGCAATCACACGGGACCAATCGTTAGTAAGGTTGTTACCAAAGTAGGTTATACCTTACTACTTGCCTTAATAGATTTACTTTATTTTCGTGTGATGTTAATTATTGGAAGAACATGTCTTCGAAAGATTATAATGTTGAGTCCTCTTTTCTTAGGTGGTTTCTAAATTTAATTTTCTGGTATAGCTAAGGGGATGAAATTGTTTTTGACACATTTTATTCTTAATTTTAAAACTAGTTACCCTTAAAGATGTCCTTTGGGCAATGATGAATTTCAAAAAATTTATGTGCTATTCAACATGTGCCCCTCCCCCACGACTAAGCTGAACACTTTGGGTTCAAGTAGGTTTAGACGGAATGAAAATCGGAGTACCA
>MNCI01035467.1:447798-479132 GCA_015680685.1 Gnetum montanum
CCCTTGTGTGTGTGATGATTAATTGTGACTTGGCGAATCTCATTCCAACTCGGGCCTCAAACCAACCATTTCCAGTGACTTCGCATCAATGCATTTGGTCAAACCATCCACTTGGATAACAAGGATGCATCTTCGAAGAGCCACCACCATTCCGACTAAACGAAGGAGAGAATGGGAAGTGAGAAGGGCCTTAGTTAGAGAGAACACTTTGGTTCCATAACCAGTGCTTGCAGCCCAAATTTTATTTTATCTAACGGGTGTGCTTTGAATCCTCACTTTTGCTCTCTCTTTTTTTTTTTATTTTTTTTTGTTTTGTGTTTTTATGCGTGGGGACCACACCATGCAAAGACTTCTTATTTTTATTGTCTCAGCTTCCGATTATTGGGTTACATCGGAACGGTAAGAAAACCCAAGAAGAAAACATCCAAGCACCCAAGTGAATGACCAACACAAGAGCACCAAGTTCCCTTGAAGTCACACCCTTTTCAAATCCTTGAGTCCTTCCTTAGTTTGAGAAATGCCCAGTCACTGGTTCGTTAAAGTTCTTATTGGAAGGGAACTGTACATTTCCAAGCCAAGGGAAACCATAGACTTGATGGATGGATGGATGAAGTGATCTCATTGCCTGCCATATCAAAAGAACATACCTTAGTATCAACAATGTAACTTAAAGGTAAAAACCAAACATTAGCAATTAATGAAAAACAGTTCATCCCATCGGCCCGAACACTTATTGGGTGACGAATTTACATGATGGATAACACACACACACACACACACACACAAAAAGATAGAAAAATATAACGATGTTGTAAAACAAAAACAAGAAAAGTTAAAGAAATTTGTAAAACAAAAATTAGAAAAGTTAAAGAAATTGTAAAACAAAAATGTGAAAAACAAAAACGTTGTAAAACAAAAATGTGTAAAACAAAAACTGAAAAAGAACTGAGGGCCCCATATGATTAGCATAGGTGGCCATCTCCCCCATGACTGAGTTGTGAGGGAGAGATCCGAAGTAGTGAGCGCCTATTTGAATTTCTAAGCAGTGCCCAACTTCTCCCAAATGATGATCTTAGATTCAGGGGTGGAAGTTGGCGACGCTCACGTTCCAATGTGTCTATGCCACGGTTGTTGGCATGAGTTGCCTCAGTTCGTTCCATGCATATTTGTTTGCCCTTATGAGAAGCTGTCAACCACGGGGTGTCTACTACTTCTTGTGTGGTTGCTACATACAGGCATCTTTGTTGCAGAGTTTCCTGGGCACACCTGTGACATGGAGACATTTCCTCCGTGTCATCACCCGATGAATCACTGTATGTGATGCATGGAACTATCCTCTTCTCGATCTTTCCACATATGTTTATCTTGGAGATTTCCAAGGAAAGATCACGGATCCTAAGGCATGCATCTACTGTGCTTAGCCATGCCCTTCCCATTATAATTGGGAAGTCCCCTTCGTTGTTGTTAACATCGATCACTAGGAAATCCGCTGGGTAGGACCAACCACACACAGTGGTGATAACGTCCTCCACTAAACCCAAGGGAATAGTGATGGACTGGTCTGCCAGCTCTAGTTGGATGTTGCTCTTCTTAAGTTGGGGCAGGTTCCAGGCGTGATACATCTTTCGCGAAATTAAGTTGACTCCGGAACCTGAGTCAAGAAGAGCTCGATGTGGCGCATTCCCAGCGATCTGCAAATGAATAAAGGGACTCCCAGGGTCAGTTAGTTTCCTGGGAAGGTGGCCTACCTTGATCCAGTCAGTTACGGTATGTGTTAGCATAACCGTATGCGTTACATTCCCTTGGACTGAAGGGTGCTCCGAAGTGTTAGTAGTTAGAGGCCTATACATATACCCGTCCGCTTGTTGTTGCGAGAGCCTATCCGGGCTCCTAGTTCTGAAAAAGGGTCTCCTTTTTGTACAGTTATCGCCAGAACTAGTGTCCGGTTGGATATTTACACTCTGAATATTTACAGATCTCGCGGCGTGACGTTGCTGCGGTTGGGTAGGTAATTCCCCTTGCATTGTTGGAGCAGGAGGTGTTATGGGAACTACTTGAGGAAAAGGTGCGGGTGGAGTTAGAGGATGGACAGAATGTGGAATGTCTCCCGGAGGAGAAGGAGTCCTTCTGAAGTACTCCCGAGCGTAGTAGTGACGGCGTGGAGTGTGACTCATAGCGTCACCTGGAGAAACTGGCTGCTGCACATAATAACCATAAGGATCAGGCTGCCGGTAAGGGTATCGATGTGTTGGCTGTGGCATCCCCCATGACTGTGGGTATTGCCACTGCTGATGTTGCTCGATGGGCTGCGGAGGTGTTCCACTTGGATAATACGTCAAGGGTTGGTGGAACTGCCTCGGGTTACCTTGTGGATAAGGTAACCTTCTGGGTGTTTGCCGTTGATTAAGTCTTGGATTTAATGCATACACCCCAGACTCCTGCAGATGTGAGATAATTGGACAACATCCCTTAGGATGGTCATAATAGCAGACCTCACATCCACCGTCATTGTCTGAATCAGAATTTTCAGCCTCATCGGAGTTAGAGATTTTTCCCTTACCCTTGTTATGTGCAGGGTTAAAGTTTCTCCGCTTGTCTTTGCTTTTATCACTACTTTGCTCATCCTTAGACTCTTCTACAATTTTCAGGACTGTTTCTATTCGTGAGTCTAAGGAATCCCACATTTGGTCTACCTTAGCCGATACCTCCGTTGTTAACTTTTGGATCGGCACAGTTTTCCTGTTCACCAACTCTTCGAGTGGTGACTCATCCTCCTCATCACAGAATTTCACTCCCTTCTTACGAAGGGAGGGATCACGGTTGTATTCCTCCGCACTTTCTCTTTTCCGTAGCTCACCCTCTTCTTGCGCTACTTGTTCCAACAATACTTCAACTTCATGGGCTCTTAGTTGGGAGAGTCTCCCTTGGGCGTAAGTCCCAAGAGTTCTTCTCGTTTCATTTCGTAGCCCATCCACGAGGTGGCGAAGTTGATCCCGCTTAGCGTACCCATGGCCCGGGCAACGATGTAGCAATGTGTAGTAACGGGCCATGGCAGCATCCAAGGATTCATGAGCTCCTTGTTTCCAGCCTTGGATCTGCTTACGCAAGTTAGACACTCTGGAGTACGTTTGATATTTGTTGTTGAACAATTCAAGCATCGTACTCCACCTCCTGATGGTTTCCGGTTCTAAGGACCGGTACCAGCTTTCTGCTTCTTTAGTGAGTGTCCTTGGGAACAACTTGAGTTTCTGCCACTCATTGTCTATGTTCTGCAAGGCACAGGCATCGTGGAATGCCTGTAAATGATGTTGAGGATCAGCGTTGTATCCCCCTTCAAAACGTGGGATATTATTTATATCCAAACGCTTGATCCTACTGTCTTTTAAATGCCTTGTGGGAATCCTAACTGCCTCTCTAATATCAAGCATACTTCGGGTTGCGAATAGGGGTTCGTCATGATCATCTCTTTCATGACGTCTGTGATGTCTACGTTGTGGTTCCCTATTCTCCCTACGTCCTTGCCCTTGTCCTAACTCCTCTCGACCTTCCTGTCGAGGCATTTCATCTCTTTTACCTTTACTCTCCGCGTTATGCTCATGGTGGCTGCGCCCAGATGTGGAAGGAGAGGGTGAATGATGAGATGAAGGAGAAGAAGAAGGGGATCCATCACCATGGTGATGTTTCTTGCCTTCTCTTCGGCTGCTTCGGCCCCGATCGTTGTGACGATCAACGAGTCCGTCATTAGTGCGAGTGATTGTTCCTGCCGTGAACAGCTGGTGCTCACGGGGATCAGAGCCTGGAATATGTATCGTTGATCTAAGGCCCTGATGCCTAACCTCTTCACTAGAGTGAGGAGGAGGAACATCATTTTCTAAGAAACCCATCGTGAGGGGTTCCTCTTCTCCTATTTCACTAATGACGTGGGGAACCTTGCCCTTCAGTAGTGAATGTTGGCTCTCCTGCCTTGCATCCCGAATACGTTGGGCTTTTGTGGGATGATAATCCCTCAGAGTGTAATCATCCGCAACGTATTCAGTAATCAGCTCTTGCATGCCATACCGTACCAAGGCACGGAAAAGCATGTTGGAAGCAGAGCGATCTGGGGGTAACACGATGTTACCTTGCATGTCTCTCCACCGCAGTTGCTCATCTTGATGGAAAACAAAGGTAAAATCCGGCACATACTCATCGGGATGAGTATATGTGACCTTAGATTGTTGAGGACATGGTTGATCTCGGTTATGCGTATGATGCTGACTTTCTCCTGTATTGTCCTTAGGTGAGTTGATTTCGTGAGAAGAAGCCATTTCTATTGGTGTGCTAATTTCACCGTTATTTATTGTTCTTGATTAACTGATTAACCCTAAGGTTCGTTTTAAGCTCACAACGATGTGAGTGATATCCCTTATGTTAAATTGGCGAAAAAACACTTAGTCCCCGGCAACGGCGCCAATGATGAGTGGCGAGGTACCCCTACACTCCACCATACGAATACGAGCGTACACGCGCGATCCGGTCGAACTCCGCAGACTAAATGCCTTAACGCCACAAGAAACACTTGGGGTTAATCGTTCGTTGTCTTCCCAGGCTTGCTTGTATGTGTCACGGTGTATGGTTAAGCAAGTCTGAGGTATGTGATTTTTTTGGTATTTTCGGCTTATCTTCTATGCTACCAGGAGAAAGGGTTGAGAAAACTAAACTAACTCTAACTAAGATCTAAGTCTAAATTAACTAGCGTCAGCATCCGTTCCCACTTACCGGACACACCCTGAACTATGCAACTGCAGCTTACCAAACGCTAATCGTTACTGGGATCGCCACACGTAACGCAAGTGCTCGAAGTGGTCGTACTGAGGCACCTATTTAGCCTACGTGTGATAAGCAGCCGATTCCTTAGCCAGCCGTACACACCCGTGGGTGCTCGTAACTAAGTCGTACTTATCACACGTTCTAGCCTAGCAATGAGCAGCCGATTCCTCAACTAGCCGTACACATCGGACTACTACTGGGATTACCAAGCGCAGAATCCTGGAATACGCTACTGGGTTACCAAGCAGCCAATGCTCGTAATTGAGTCGTACTCATGCATTGCGTCAAGCAGCTGATTCCTTGACTAGCCGTACACGTCCGTAGATGCTCGTAATCAAGTCGTACTTGAACGCACTAGGAAAGCAGTAAATGAAAGCAATAAATAAATCCACGTGCTGCAAGGTTTATCCAATCAAGTTCGTCTTTATTGCCGTACACAACTTTGGTTCAGGTTAGAAGCTGCTCGAATAAAGAGCCGTTCACTCTAGGACTCCTACTGCGGGCACATGGGAAAAATTCTAACTCTGGAGTGATGAATCTGCCAGAGCTTCGCTACTTCTAGCCAGGATTGGGAAATGAAGGGAGTGCCACCTCTTATTTATAGATATGACAGCGGGACGCGATATCGCGTACAAGATATTGCGGCACAGGCAGGTCGCGTCTCATTAATTAGCCTTTCCTCAGAAAACCCATGGCCTGGACAATTGTTTAACAATGCATGATATCTTTCTAAGGCCATGTCCAAGGGTTCATGTTGTGCTTGTTTCCATCCTTGGATTTGTTTCCTCAAGGCTGACACTCTTGCATAGGTTTGATATTTTTCGTTAAAGACTTCTACCATTGTTGACCAATGTCGTATTTAATTTGGTTTTAACGATCTATACCATACTTTTTCTTGGCCAACAAGTGTCATAGGAAAGAACTCAAGTTTTTGCCACCCGTTGTCAATGTTATTCCATGTGGAGGCATCGTAGAAGACTTGTAAATGTTGATACGGGTCTAAGTCATAGCCTTCTGAAAAAGTAGGAAAGTTGTTTAAATCGAGCCTAGGTAGACGACTCTCTTTACGATGCCTACGTGAGATTCGAATAGCCTCTTGTATTTGTGTTAAGCTTGTAGTGGCCAGTAGGGGTTCATCGTCATCGGGTAAGTTATGCTTTCGTGTGTTAGGATGACGTTGCTTTCATTCATGTTTATAAGAGACCCCCACTTCAGGTTGTGTACTCCAATCTTCATCGTCATATAGTTCGTTGGTTCTCCAATGAACTTCCTCACTAAGTGTGGAGTTATTATCGTCTTGTAGGACAGGCATGGTTGTGAAATTTGTGTGTGAATTTATGTGTGAATTTTTATAATTATTATTTTCTAAAAGATATATTGTTAATTCCTTTAAAATGACCTTATATGATATAGCTAATCTAGATAACTAGCACCATCCTCGGCAATGGCGCCAATGATGAGCGGCGAGGTACCCCTACACTTAATCATACGAATACGAACGTTACACATGCGAGCCGGTCGAACTCCATAGATGGACTAGTATTGGCACCTAGACAGTTAGCCTTAGGTCGCAGTTCACTGTCTTCCCACCTGGACTAGTATTATCTTTGTCATGTATTGTTTAGTCTAGAGTGAGGTGTATGATGTGGTCCTAATCTAATGCTACTCCTGAAGGCAATGGAAAGTAATATTAACTAAGCTAGGAGGAAAGGGTAAGAGAAAATCTAAACTAGCCTAAGTGCGATGAGCATCTATTCCTTAATCATTTGTACATATCTTGGACCTTGTGCAGGACTATCACTGGGATTACCAAGCGCATGGCCTAGGTACACTACTGGGTTACCAAGTAGTCACACTTAAATGCTCGTGATTAAGTTGTACTCATTCCACGTTTAACATGAGATAAGGGTGAGAGAGATTAACTAAGAAAGCAATAAATAACAATTAAATAAATAATTAACTAAACTAAGTGAATGCTATAATGATGAAGTAATCTCGATCTTTATTTTTGATCATGTGCATGTCCAAGTACGTCACACTCGAATAAAGGATGCCGTACAATTAGAATCACCACACTGTCGGCATACACTGGAAAATAATTCTATCTCTGGAGGGATAAAACTGCCAAAGTTTCACTAAGGGACTAAACTAGATTGTGAAACAAGGGAGAGCCACCTCTTATTTATAGAACTGGCGGCGGGCTATGATATCGCGTACGCTATATCGCGGTCACCCAAAATGCGACTCATCAATTTGGTACTGGCATATGTGTGATTTTATTCTAGTTAACTCATGATATTACTAGGAAAAGGCTATTGGCCATTTATTTATCAGTTGTAGCAGCTTCTTTTTCTATTCTTTGTTGAGATTGACATTAATAATTAATGGCTTGCCATTATCAAGAAAAAAATATTCTAATGTTGTTAGTAAAGCCTTGATTTCAAGAGGCTCTTGCTTAAAATCATCAGGGATTTTCAACTAACCAAAATCCATTTCTTTATTTTTGTAGAAAAGTTGGTAATGAATCTGCTCCATTCCATCCATGTTATCTATATAAGAACTTGTGAGAAGCTTCATTGGTTCTATGCATATTATTGACTCAAAGTTATTATCTATTATTAGCCACTATGTATCTTCTTATTTTGTAGATGATGCATATAGGGACCTTTGAATATTCGATGTCATGGCATCCGTATTACATTCTATAATGGATGTACTCTTCATGGCCCATATCTTCTGCATGTAATGACACCTTGTATCATTGTAAGCAATGCATGGAACTCACTTCTTCTCTAGCTTTTTGAATTTATTTTCCTTGGAAATTTTGAAGGAAAGGTCTCTAATCCCCATCTTGGCATCAATTGTGCTGAGCTAAGCCCTTCCCATGATAATAGGAAAGTCTTTCTTAAAATTATCTATGTGGATTATTAGGAACTTTGTTGGATATGATCAACCACAAATGGTGGTCACAATGTTTTCCACTAATCCTAAATGAATAGTGATGGATTGATATGCAAGCTCCAACTTGATATTGCATTTCTTGAGTGAAGGAAAGTTCTAAGTCTTATACATGTCTTGAGAAATAAATTTTACCCTAAAACTTGAGTTTAGTAGGGCCTTGCATGGATCATTTCTTGTAATCTATAAATAAATTAGGGGACTCTTAGGATCAAATCATTTACTATGAAGATGTTCTACCTTGATATAACCTATTACTACATGAGTCAACATGATAGTATGAAAATTTAGGGACTTTTGGTTTGAAGGTAGCTCAATGATAATTTTGGAAGTAGTTGATGTAGGGTTAGTAGCCACAGATGTCTGTGAGGATTTTTGTGCATTTTTTGGTTCGAAGAAAGCCCATTTGTGAGCCTAATGCTTAGAATCACTTGGATGATCATATGGCTATAATTTTACTACCTTCATTGCATTTATTTGTTGGGGCCATGGTGAAATTTCGCTTGCATAGATGGTGCAGGTGGCAAGGGAGTAGTGTTAGATGGTGTAGGGTGAGTTGGTGAATACAAAGGATGATAAGTGGAAGGAGACATGGTTCACAAAGTAGGTGTTCTATGATATTTTAGAAGATAGTAGTGATGAGAGAAAAAAGTGTTACTTTTAGAGCCACAAGGAGATATAGGTTGCTGAACATAATATTCATAAGGGTCCAGCTATTGGTAAAGATATTACTACCATAGTGGTGGCATCCCCCACAACTATGGGTTTTGCCATTGTTGATACTAGTCCTGAGGTTGAGGTGGGGCTTCACTTGGATAATAATGTGGTGTGTGGAATGAATTTCTTTAATTTCCTTATGGATAAGGCAATCTCCTAGGTGGTTTCCTTTTTGCCAATTTTGGATTCAACATGTACACTTCAGATTTTTGCAGATATGATATTATAGGACAACATCCCTTGGGATGTTAATATTAACAAATTTGACATTCATCATCATTTGTTTCTAAATCTGTGACCTCATCAATTACTATAGCCTTACCTTTTTTATTGATAATAATCCTTATTTTTATATTTTCTCCTTCTTCTATCCTTATCACTATTCCCTTGCTTCATTTTCTCCTTTACAATTGTGAGAGCTGTTTGAAACTTTTCATTTAAGGAGTCCTACATTTTGTCCACCTTTATTGATATTTTAGTAATATATTTTTGAATTGATAAGGTTTTCCTTTGCACCACTTCATCTAGTGATGCTTCCTCCTCTAAATCATAGAAATGCATCTCCTTTTTGTGAATGGAAGGATCTGTGTTATATTCCTCTACACTTTCTTACATTTTTATCTCTCCTTCTTCCTTTGTTACCTAATCAATCAACCTTTGAATCCAATGGGCTTTCATTTTGGAAATTATTATTTAGCCATAAACTTCAAGATTTCTCTAGTTTTGTTTTGGAGCCCATCTACTATGTGGTGAAGCTGCTCCCTTTGAGAAAACCCATGGCCTAGGAATTAGTGTAAGAGAAAATACTACCTACCCAAGGCTGCATCTAAGGATTCATAATTGCCTTGTTTTGATCCTTGGATTTTTTTCCTTAGGTTGGATACTCTAAAGTACATTTGGTATTTATCATTGAATAGCTCTAGCATTATACTCCATATGTTAATAGATCTTGGATTCAAGGACTAGAATCAACTTTCAGCTTCCTTAATGAGTGTCCTTGGGAATAGTTTAAGCTTTTGCTATTGTTTCTCAATGTTCTATAAGGCATAGTCATGATGGAAGACCTGTAAATGATGCCAAGGATCAACATTATATCCTCCTTCAAATTTAGGAATATTGTTCATATCAAGCCATTTAATTCTGCTATCCCTTTGATGCTTAGTGAGAATTCAAACTACTTTTGAAATATTGAGAATGTTCCTTGTAGCCAACAACAATTTACCATATTTATTGCATTTATGGTGATCCTTATCATGGTCATGTCTCTTATGATGTGACTTGATGTGCCTCCATTCCTTATGATGCTCCTCTTCCTCTTGTAGTTACCTATGCTCTTTGTTCCTATCATTACAATGGGATTTCTAATCATCTCCATCTTAATCTCAATCACTCCTCCTTTGGTCTTGCCCATGGTTTCTCTTATTAGAGGTTGATGAGGAGGAGGAAGGTGAAGGTGGAGGACTAAGAGTGTGGTGCCTACTAGTTCTTCTTCTTTGGTACTTTGCTTATTCTTTCACCTTTTATTTTTCTTTGGATGAACAACTAGGAGATCTTTGCCTTGATGTTCATTGTATATTATACTCTGTTCTTTCCTTACCCTAGTTATTCTTCAAGGTTGATTGCAATGGTTGGTGAAGTGTGTCATTCTCAACAAAAGAAGGAAAAGCTATGTGTCGAGATTGCCTTAAGAAGAATTCAAGGCCTTCTTTTTGTGATTGTAAAAATAATGGTGGTGGGATCCTCTTGCCCTTGGAGACTTCATAGCATGGCTCCATGTGTTGATCTTTCCTGAGTTTGGCATTTGTGGCTAATGCGATTTCAAGCATAACTATATTAATGCTTGATAATTCTAGTAGTGAATCACTTGGTATGCCCCAATGTAAAATACTTGGTAACCTAGCATTGTTATTACATGTTTAGGATGTGTATGTTAAATTGAGAACAAATACTCCATGCTAGACTAGATTAGATTTGCTTTTCACACTTAAATTAAATAGGTTGATATTTTAATACTTTAAAAATTATAATAATAAAAAATAAAATCCTATGCCTCAGTCACACTTAACTATACAACTTAAGCCCACACAAGTGTGATTGGGAAGGCAACGATCAATATCTTAGCACTTGGTTATCTAAGGTATGCAACTAGTCCTAAGTCCATGGAATTTGACCAAATCATACGTGAACAATTATAATTTATATGGTTGGGTATAGGATTACTTTGTCCTTCATCATCCATACAATAAAAATTGTACTGTATGCATATTTTCAATAATGACTTTGAACATACATATTATTTAAATATTAATTTTCTTGTATGTTATAATTGTTACTTATTGTTAAGTTTGTGTAATTTTAGTAACGATGTACTCTAGTTATAGCTATATATGATAATCCAGACAACAACTAAGAAACTATTAGTTATAAAGATTCTCTAGTACATGAAACAAATTCTTAAATAACATAGATTTTATGTATTTAGATTTTTTTAAATAACAAATTTTGATGTCATGCCAAAAAAAATTATATAACAACATACAAATGAGCTACTATATAACTTTGGTGTAAATGTATTAGATATGGATGAAAGAAATCTAAACAAAAAATCATTGATATCCTAATTATCCAAGAAAGTGCTACAATAGCAACAAGAATAATGACTAGAAATTGAGTAATACAAATATAGGTTTATGGAAATATTACAAATGTTGTATTTTAAAAATTTTAAATTTGCTAACTCTTCATTATTTACAATAGGAATCAATTGTAAAATAATGTAGAGTTCACTTTTAGGAAATTAATATAGTCAAAAAGCACAAAAGAGATAGACAACATGTTAAAAAAAAGTTTGTAAAATAAGTTGAAACTCCACATTCAATGGATCAAAATACCCAAATTTGAAGAAAGAAGAACAACAAATTTACAAATCAATGAAGGAATTCATCAAAATTTTTAAGAAATAAATACTTCAGTTTATGTACAATACCTATAAACAATGTTACATGAGTATGGAAGTCAAATCAACTTCAAACACAATAGGACTAAAGTGTTGTACATGCAAAAAGGATGAACCCCCAAATAAAATTTCAAAAAGATAGGAATATGCAGGGGTAAGTTTAAGAGAGTTATAAAATTTGCAAAGCTATTATTTTAACCATGTTGTTGTATATTATATAATAAATACTTCACAATCATAGTTATTCATTTACATTGGTATAACTTTTACATTTGCTACTATTCGATTTCTAACATTGAATTTCCTATCATATATCACCTCATGGTTACAAGTCAGCCATAATAGATTATGTACTACAAATTTGGATTCTTAAGTATGCAATTAAATCCTATGTAAATGCAATATCAATTTTTTAATGAAGGAAACAATAAATAAGATCCAATGATTTAATTATCTCTTTACTAATGAAATAAATATAAATTCTATAGATGAGAAGGTTTGGTTGAGAGATAATTTGAAGAAGTTGTGTAGGTCATGTTTACTAAAGAATGTATCATTGTTCATTCTTTGAGTATAAATAATTTGGAAAATTCATGGTGATAAGAAAAACTAGTAATCATAATATGTTGTATAGTTTGGTTGTTGTTTGAAAAACATTTTTTTATACTAGGTGTTACAACCTCATCTCCTATAACAACTATTATGGATGGTTTATTCATATAAATAACTTATCTTGGTAAATAATGTAGAATTGCTAAAATTATATTTATTTTTAGTTTTGCTAATGCCTTTTTGTAAAATTTGTATAGATTTTTCAATACATTGTTTGAATGAAAATTTTGTAAAATTTTTTCTTAGAAATGTTACATTTATCCAAATATGTATAAGTTGCACTTAAAGTTACACTTAAAGTAATTGATTCCTATAGAATGTTTAAAAATTTCATCAAATTATTTCAAATAGAGGTAACATTACTTCAGTTTAGACTTGGATCTATAGGAACAAATATCTTCAAATGTAAGTTTTGTCTATTTAGATAAAAGCTGCATCACTAACAAGGATTTCTCAAAATTTTAGTTCAAACATAGTGTAAAAATTGTATAATATATGAAAATGAATTCATCAGAACCAAAAGAGATATAATTTCAATAATACTATCTACTAGGTGATTATTATGAACACACATTTTGTAGTTGCTATTAAAAATTTCGTCATCATTTTAACAAGGGAAAATTATAGGAGATGAGGTTGTAACAACCTAATAAAAAATAGCTTATAAATAGCAAACAGGCCATATGCAAAATTACGATTATTGCTTATTCTTGTCACCATGTATTTTCCATGTCATTAATACTCAAAGAACAAACAAGTGTACATTCTTTACAAAACATGACTTACACAACTTCTTTGAATTATCTTTCATCAAAACATTTTCATCCATAGAATTTATATTTGCTCCAATGATAGGTAGATAAGTAAATCATTGGATCATAATTATTGTATTCTTTGTAAGAAAATTAAGTTTGCATTTGGATAGCCTTCAAATGCACACTAAATTATTCTAAAGTTACAATATTTCCAATCTTATGATTTGTTCATAATTATGAGACAATATCTGGTAGGAAAATCAATGTTAGTGATTGGACTATTATAAAGGTGAATAATATTCCAATAAAAAATAAATAAAAAAAGAACCATGATCATGAAATCTTTATTATATGATATACAAACCACATGGCTAGAGCAATGACTATGTGTTGACCTTTTGGTATGTCAAAACCTTAAAAAATGAAGAATATGGAAAATGTGCTTGTTGTCTTGTAGGGCAAGAAAGAATGAGATGAGAAAATGAAAGCTGGGATGATAAAAAAAAAGCTAGGATGTCAATCTGAGATGACACAAAGTCTTAATTAAGAAATAAAGTCTACAAGCCAAAAGAAAGTGTTCCGATACCCACCGAGACATTCAAAATATCAAAGGATGTCCTAGAGTTCAAAGTGCAATCGCAGGCTAGATGTCTCAAATTAATAATAGACATCCTAATTGCTATTGGGACATCTCAGCTAGGACATCCCAAGTAAGACATCCCAATATTCTGTGGGATGTTCCACCTGAATAAAGGATGTTTGTAGATAGATATCCCAAGCATAAATGTGACATTCCAACTAGCCATTTCATAGTTGCATGAATTTTAATAAGTATTTGGAATGTAAAAAGATATAACACAATGTGGAATTCTTGGAAAATGAACAAGCACTATTCATATGATTGATCCTTCATTGTTTACATATAGAGAATTAATTTTTTACTCATTTTTTCATGATTTGTAAATTGTTGTATGTGTGCCTAAGTATAAGAAATTTGTAAAGATAGTTACATTCTCTTCTTGATTATTTTTCTCTTTGTAGTCCTATGAGGTTGATGTGCCTCTTGAGAGAAGGCATCTTGTGAGCTTGTTGGGACCTTGTGAGGTTGAGTATGTTTTTAGTGAGAAAACACTTCGTGTGGAGCTCATATCTATGTAAAGGTTATGATACCATTTAAAACACATTTTTTGAAGGAACAAAGTTTGGAGGTATGCAAGGATTATATCCTTTGAGTGTGGAAGTACCTAATTTGGGGAACCACATAAACTTAAGTGCATTTGTTTGGTGTTGTGATTACTTGAATTAGGGAACTTATTCAATCCCCCTTCTAAGTTCTCAGTTCTTAAGTGGTATTGGAGCCTAGTACTCTTGACTTGGAGCTTTACATCTCTAGAGTGAATGATGAAGGAATCTTATTTCATCAAGCCAACAAATTTAGATGGATTCAACATCACAAATTCGAGAGCTAGAATGATAAGATTCATCAAATTCATCTTCAAAAGCTATATACAGTTCATCTTTCACAAAGGTAAGACAAGAGGTTAGCAATGTAGATTTTTTGATCAAAATGATTCCTCTATGCAATGTGTTGGAAGCGGTCATATGGCCTTCAAAAGCTCTTGTTCTTGCAGGTTGTAGGAAGTAAAACTTAGTAAAGAAATAAGAACTATCAACATCATTACTAAGTGGGAGGCAAAAGGAAAAACTAGTTGTGCATATGAAGACTCCCATTATCTATGTCTTGATTTGGCAAATCAATAACCCATCAATGATCCAACATCTTATGGTGAAGCTAAAGAAGGTGAGATTACTTTGGAAGAAAGGTATACGTTACTTTGTAATGAGAATATTTCCTTTCAAAATTTATGTTTTACAATGAGAAAGATTTTGCATGATAAGGAAATAAAAATTGCAACTCTTAATTCTAATTGTTTATATCTTAAGAAAGAAACCTCAGACCTAACAACTAAGGTTCAAAAGTTAACAAGTGTTGTTGAGTAGACAAATAAGAAATTGTCACATGAAAGCTCAAACTTGAAAGACACATTGAAAAGAGGTCAAAACCAAATACATCTACACATTAAAGCATCATCATCAAGCTTTGCAAATTTTTTTAAAAATATTCTTTTAGGTTTGATAATGCAACTAAATTTAAAAACATAAGTTGTTCTATAGTGGGAAAACTAGACATGTTTAGGCTTGTTATTATTTATGGTCAAAAGGCTACACTTAATGTTTTCCAAAACAACCTAGAAAAAGAGCATTACAAGGAAAGAAAGTTTGGAGACAAAAAGATAAGAGCTCTAAACACTCTTTGCTACTAAAACAAGCACATGGTACATTGGCAATGGTTTTTCAAGACATATGACAAGAGAAAAATATCAATCTATACACTTTTAAGAATAGAATTGTGAAACTATCACCTTTGGAGATGACATGGAAGCTCCAATCAAAGGTATTGGTATCATTGGAGGTAAAAGTAAGGATCAACCTATTTTTAATCAAGTCTTTTTTGTTAAAGAACTAAAACATAATCTTCTTAGTGTTAGTCAACTTTGTGATTCAACTTTTTATGTTATCTTTTCTAAAGATACTTATAAAGTAAAAAATTTGCTATCTAGAAAAGTTATTATCGATGGGACTAGAAAGGTAAATGTTTATACTACCATTTTTGGAGATAAACCTAACCTTGAATATAAGTGCTTAATTAACAGTACAGATGATGTTTGTATGTGGCATAGGAAACTAGGTCACATAAATAAATACATTCTTCAAACCCTTGTCTTGAAAGAGATGGTTTGTGGGTTGTCTAATCTCAAGGATTTCTCTTTGAATAGCTATGAAGCTTGTTAGAAAAGAAAACAAACAAGTGTAAGGTTTGGTAAGAAAAATTGCATCTCTACCTCTCGTCCTTTAGATTTACTTTACATGGATTTAGTTGGTCCTTCTCAAAATCTTAGTTTGGGAAAGAAAAGGTATTTTTTGACTATTATTGTTGATTTCTCATGATTTACTTGGGTTGCCTTCTTATATCACAAGGGTGAAGTTTTTGATGATTTTATGTGAATTTTTAATTAAATACAAAATGAAAAAGGTTATGGTATCAAGGCCATCAGAAGTGACAATAGAGAAGAATTCAAGAATGCTAAATTTGAAAAATACTGTTAAATGAATGACATTCTACATAAATTTTCTTCCCCCAAGACTTCTCAATAAATTAGTGTTGTAAAAAAGAAAAAAATATCTCAAATGAAATGGGAAGAACTATTTTGAATGACAAAAATCTTCCTTATCATTTTTGGGCTGAAGTGATCAACACTACTTGCTATGTCTCCAACAAAGTTGTGGTAAGAAGATTCACTACTAAAACTTCTTATGAATTATGGACTATTAGAAAGCTATATGTTGGTTATTTTTATGTTTTTGGCTCAAAATGCTATATTCTTAATGATAAAGATGCTTTGAAAAAATTTGGTCCCAAAACTAATGAGGGAATTTTTCTAGGATATTCAACTATTAGTAGGGCTTACAACATTTTCAACAAAAGAACCAATATTGTGGAGGAAACTATAAATGCTAAAATAGATGATAGTGACGATCCTACTCCACAATATGATGATGAATAAGTTCCTATTCAAAAGATATCTAGTACTTCCCAAGTTCAAATTGATAAAGATTCAGAAATAGGAAGTGATCATGAGGTTACTTTTCCAACTTAGCCCAAAATGCCTAGACTACATAGATCACATTCTCTCAATGACGTTATTGGATAGGTAAAAGATGGAATCTAACCTAGAAGCCAAACAAAAGAAATGTATGCTTATGCTACCTATCTTTCATAAGTTGAACCAAAAAAATTTTAAGGAGGTAGAATCAGAGGAAGGATGGATTTTAGCCATGCAAGAGGAACTGAATCAATTCACTAGAAATAATGTATAAGAATTAACTTCTAAACCTGATCATAAAAAAATTATTGGAACAAAATGGATTTTTAGAAACAAAACAGATAAAAATGACAACATTATTAAGAGAAAAGCTAGGTTTTTTGCTAAAGGATACAATCAACAAGAGGGAATTGATTTTGATGAAACCTTTGCTCCTGTGGCTAGACTCAAATCTATTAGACTTCTTTTAGCCTATGCTAGTGTGAAAACATCAAGTTGTATCAAATGGATGTAAAGAGTGCCTTTTTAAATTGGACTATTCAAGAGGAATTTTATGTTAAGAAGCTTGAAGGATTTGTGGTTCCAATTCATCTAGATTATTTTTTCAAACTAAAGAAGGCATTTTATGGGCTCAAATAAGCTCCTAGGACTTGGTATGATAGACTTTCACATCATATGATATCCAATGATTTCAAAAGAGGTAGGATATATGTTACATTTTTTCTTAAATGTGAAGGTAAAGGTTTGCTGATTGTGGAAATTTATGTAGATGATATTACATTTGGAGCTACTAATGAGATTTTGTGCAAGAAATTCTGAGATCTTATGAAAATAGAGTTTAAAATGAGCATGATGGGAGAAATCAATAATTTCCTTAGCTTTCAAATTAATTAAACAAAATGTGGAACCTTCATTTGTCAAACTAAGTACATCAAAGATCTTTCACATAGATTCAACTTGGTAGATGTGAAGGAAAAAAACCTACACCTATGGCTACAAACTTCAAATTTACCAAAGCTAATTAAGGAAAGTCTGTTGATCTCAAGCTCTATAAAGGTATGATTGGTAGTTTACTCTTCTTAATTACTAGTAGGCTTGATATAGTCTTAAGTATTGTAATTTGTGCCAGATATTAAGCTAATCCCAAAGAATCACATTTAAAAACTGTTAAACAAATTTTCCATTATTGAAAATGTACTATTGATTGGGGACTTTGGTATTCAAAGGAATTATTGCTTGATCTTTCCAAGTATTGTGATGAAAATTAGGTAGGTTGTATAGATGATAATGAAAGCACAAGTGGAAATTGCTTCTTTCTAGAAAAAAGTTTTGTATCTTGGGCAACAAAGAAGTAAACGTCTATAGTACTTTCTACAGTAGAAGTAGAATACATTTTCATTGGATGTTGCTATGCACAAATTTTATGGATGAAGGAAACTCTCAAGAATCTAGGGATCCAATCAAATTCCACACATATATGTTATAATAATAGTAGTGTTATTAACATGACAAAGAACCTTGTTCAATGTTCTCATACAAAACACATTGAAAGTTATCATCATTTCATATGAGAACATACTTAACTTGGACATATAAAGCTAGAATACATTGGAACATATAGTTAACTTGTTGATGCTTTCACCAAGCCTCCTGATGAATGATGAATAACTACCTTGTGTAAAGATGTGGGGATAGGACCTTGTCCTATCAGGTAAGCAAAATTTTAAATTCTTTTAAAATAAAAATAAAAATACAAAAATACATAAAGAAAGAACAAAAAATTTTCATACAAAAAGAAGCTTTCTAGCATATGTTTAGGGGGGTTTCACTAGGAAAAAATCTTTTTGTTAATGCTCAAAAAGGGGAAGTAAGTTATGCTTTTATGTTATGTTTTGAGCTAACCCATTTTCCAAGTTTTTGACATTACCAAAAAGGGAGAGATTGTTGAATTTTTGGTATGTCAAAACCTTAGAAAATGGAGAATGTGGAAAATGTGCTTGTTGTCTTGCAGGGCTAAGAAAGAACAAGATGACAAAATGAGAGCTAGGATGACAAAATGAGAGTTGGGATGACAAAATGAAAGCTAGGATGAGAAAACAAAAGTTGGGATGGTGATTTGAGATGACACAAAGCCTTAATTAAGAAATGAAGTCTACAAGCCAAAAGAAGGCATTCTAAGTTATGTCAAGATGTTTCAAATGTTAGAGGAATATCCTAAAGTTAAAAGTGCAATTATAGGCCAGAAGTCCAAGATTAATAGAAGATGTCCCAATTGCTGCTGGGACATCCCACCTAATTAAAGGTTGTTTCATAGCTATTTCGTAGAAGACATGCCAATTGCTGCTGCATGAATGGAATGTTCCAAATAGCTATTTCATAGCTGTTACATGAATTTTGAGGAGTTTTGAAAAAGTAAAAGGTTATAAAACAAAGTGAAATACTTGGGAAGAGAACAAGCATTATTCATGTGATTGATCCTTCATTGTCTACATCAAGAAAATTGATTTTGTTCCTTATTTTTCCATCATTTGTAAATTGTTGTGAATTGTTGTATGTGTGCCTAAGTGTAAGGAATTTGTAAAGATAGTTACATTCTCTCCTTAATTATTTTTCTCTTTGTAGCCATATGGGGTTAATGTGCTTCTTGTGAGAAAGAATCTTAGGAGGTTGTTAGGACCTTGTGGGGTTGAGTATGTTTCCAGCAAGAAAACACTTCATGTAGAGCTCACATCTATGTAAAGGTTATGGTACCATTTAAACCACATTTTTTAAAGGAACAAAGTTTGAAGGTATGCAAGGATTCTACCCTCTAAGTATGGAAGTACCCAAGATGGGGAACCACATAAAATTGAGTGTCTTGATTATTTGAATTGGGGAACGTATTCAACCCCCCTTCTAAGTTCTCAGTCCTCACTATGGAATACTTTTCATATGATATAAAAACTACATGGTTGGAGAAGTATCTCTCTAAAATTTAGAATCCACCAAGAATTAATCTTTGCAACATTCAAGAAATAATAGTTCAAAAAATGCCAAGTTGTAGTGAAGGAAACTTTGTGTGGAATTATCAACTAATTATAACATAATAACAATAACTCTTTACACCTGCAACAACCTTTAATCTAGTACAAAAAAATTATATTCTACGCACATTTTTGGTAATCACTTTTGATTAAGTCTCAATAATTAAGTACATCAATGCATGTCCATTGACATAGCCTTGGATGTGTTGGTGCATATGTGTTGAGTTGATCCTCCCTAAGCCTATATAAATGCACATACTAGTTGAATTTATGTCATCTTTGATCATTCTCCTAGTGAAGTCTTTGTAATTTTCTTTTGTAGTGCTTCATAAAATTTCCCTCTGAGTTCTCACAACATGGATTGAATTAATTGTACAAATTTTTAGTTGAGTGTAAGATGTACCTAGAGAATTTTGCATGATGGAAATAAAATTGAGATTTCTTCTCTCCATTGTAGAAATTTGATTAGCATTAAGTTTACTTACAAGAATTCTACTTTACATGAAATTTACTTTTCTATGCCTAAGCATTTAATATTTTATTTCATAGTAACATAAGCATGACCACTTTGAGCATAATATACTAACACTTAGTAATCCTAGTAGTGAATACTTGGTACACCCAACAATAAACACTTGGTAACCTAATGATATTAGTATAAGTTTAGGATATGTATGAAAAGTGAGAATAGATATTCTATGTTTAGAATAGTTTAGCTATTAATTAGTTAAAGTTTAATATTTCAATTACTTTTCCTCTTATTTTCTTAATGTAAAAAATAATAAAATTATAAATACATATGGTTGGGTATAGAGAATACCCATTGCTCATCATTGGCACTATTTTTGGAGATGCCTTTTAGCTATGTGTGTTAATTTTTTTAGATAGTAAAATTATACAAGGTGATTGTAATAATATAATGCTAATTCTCATTTTATTTGAAGCACACTACAAAAGAACAAACTTAAAATATCTTCTTCTCATAAGGCTAATTTTCCACCCATTGATGATCTTAACAAACAACATGACAAGACCAAGAGAAATGCTAATGAGATACCTCAATAATTGAATTTTTTCTATGTCCATTTGGATCCTTATTATCTAGATTACACTTTCATCCTTCACCAAGATGAGCAACTACATTGGATAGGCTTGTAAGACAACATTGTGTTACCTCCTAGTCATGCTATTCCCCCATTGTTCATGGTAGCACTAATGAATCTGGGGCTTGAATCAATAGACCTAGAATGCCAAGTGAAGGAACATCTCTCTAAAGACTATCAACCAATAGAAGTCCAACTTAGGAAAGATAAACTCATGAAGGCCCACCATGAAGCCTCAAAGGATAAGAAGGTCTTGATCTCACTAACCTCATAGTCAGAGAAGGAGGACACCGAACTTTCATTAGGACAATCCTAGTGCCAAGATCCTCCTCCCTTTGATGAAAACAATACAATTCATTAATGGTTATGTTTAACCTTGGCAAGTAATCAAGATAATGGGAGAACTAGTCCTAGAACTAAGGGGACCTCAAAGCCAAGGTCTCTTAGTCATTTA
Source organism: Gnetum montanum (assembly GCA_015680685.1). NCBI lineage: Eukaryota > Viridiplantae > Streptophyta > Gnetopsida > Gnetales > Gnetaceae > Gnetum > Gnetum montanum. The sequence goes on from MNCI01035467.1 coordinate 468,851, forward strand.
CTAAAAGAACAACCAATGGATCAAAGAAGAAAAGTAATCCAACATAACTCTCCTAGTCCTCCATCCTAATCATCATATTTATCATCAAGCTTCAATAAGGGAGAATGTAACCAAGAATGAAAGAGAAATGATCGAGACTAAGATGGAGATAATAGAAGACCCCATTGCAAAGATGAAAGGAGGAAGCATAGACAACAACAAGAATAGAAGGAACATCATTAGGAGAGAAGGAATAGTAGGACACATAATAGGATCCATCATGAATATGATGACTATGATGAACTATCGCTTGCTACTAGAGGCTTGTTAAATAGCTCAGATGTAGTTCATATTTCCATTAGACATCAAAGGGATAGTTGAATCAAACGGCTTGATAAGAATAACATTCCTAAGTTTGAAGGAGGTTACAATGCTAATTTGAAACATTACTTGCAAGTTTTCCATGATGCTTGTGCCTTACAAATCATTGAGAATAACTAGTAGAAGCTCAAACTATTCCCTAGGGTACTCATTAAAGAAGCTAAAAGTTGGTACCAGTGTTTGGGGTCAAAATCTATCCATAGATGGAGTATAATGTTGGAGTTGTTTAATAAAAAATATTAAACATACTCCAAGGTGTCCAACTTGAGGGAAAAAATTAAAGATTAGAAATAAGATAATCATGAATCCCTTGATGTAGCCTTGGGAAAGTACTATTCTCTTTTACACTAATGCCTTGACCATGATTTGTCTTAAAGGAAGCAGCTTAGCCATGTGATAGATGGAATCAGGAATAAAAAAGAGTGACTCTTGGGATTTATGGCGAAGGAAGATTATTAGAAATGAGATCCCATTGAATATAAAGGCTTATTGATTAATTAGAAAAAGAAGAATGAGAACTAAAAAAGAGAGAAAGCGTAGAAGAGTATCATCAAGACCCCTTCATTCACAAAAGGGAGGTACATCTCTACAATTCTAAGGAGGTATCACTAGAGGAGGTTGTACAGATAAAAAAATTATTGATTTAAAAAAATTATCATAGAGATATTAGTTAGTGTGGATAAAATGTAGGACTCCTCAAATGAGAAGTTTCAAACTGCTCTAAAAATTATGGAGGAGAAACTAGAGCAGTGGAATAGAAACAAAGACAGAAGGAGAAGAAAGAATGTAAGAAAGAACTATCATCAATGAAAAGGTAAGGCTATGATAGTTGATGAGGTTGCAAATTCTAAAATAGAAGAGGAAGGATGTGACATCTACCAATATCAACATCTAGGGTTTATGCCTTGAATTCAAAGTTTCCTAGGAGGCAACCAACCAAGAGGTTGTCTTATTCATAAAGTTATTATTTGCAATAACTCTACTAGCAAAAATATTATCCAAGTGGAATTCCACCTCAGTGTTAAAGCTATTATCATCAATGGAAAAACCCATAGTTGTAAGGAATGCCACCACTAAGGCAATAATATCCTTATTGTCAAGCATATTCATATAGATACTATGTCTAGTAGCTAGTGTCTCTTAGTGGCTCTACAAGCCATACTTCTTCTCATTACTACTATCCCCTTGTATATCATAGATTTATCATTTCATGAATAGAATCTCCTTCCACTTGTACTTCTTATTGTCCATAATAGCACTCTACACCTCACATCTCCACTTCTTTGCCACTTGCACTACCTATGCAAGGTGAGATACCATTGTGACCTCAACATGCAATGTCAATAAAGCTGTAAATTTGTAGTTAGACTACAACTTAGGTGGTTATAAGCATAAGACTTGAAAAATGTATTTCTTCAAACCCAATAATCCACCTAAACACCAATAGGCATATATGGCTATGACTCCTTCTCAAACAACTTAGAGATATCCACCAAGCCACCTTCAAATCAAAGATCATAAAATGTACATACTATCATGTTAACCCATGCAATCATAGACTAGATAAAGACATGACATCTTTTAGAAAATGAATTGATCTTGGAAGTCCTCTAATTTATTTATAAATTACATAAAATGATCCATGCAATGCTTTATTAGACTCATGTTCTAGTGTAAACTTAATTGCTAAGAAATATACAAAACTTGGAACCTACCTCCACATAAGAAATGTAACATCAAGTTAGAGCTTGTTACCAATCCATCATAGTTCCATTGAGATTGGTAAAGGATTTTGTGATTACTATGTGTGGATGGTTATATTAAGTAGACTTCTAGGTTATCCATATGGACGACTGCAAAAGGAACTTTCCAATTATCATGGAAAGGGCTTGGCTAAGTACAAATGATGCCAAGTTAGGGATTACAAACCTCTCCTTGGAAATTTCCAAGGAAAATGAGTTCAAAAAAATTAAGAAGAGGGTTTCATGCTTCTCGTACAGTGACATAGGGTACCATTGCATGCAAAAAATATGGGCTGTGAAGAGTACATCTATTATAGTGTGTAAGAAGTGCACCAAAATCACAAACATCCAAAGGTGCTTATACACAAAAACCATAAAACAAGAAGGTACTTAGTGGCTGATCACAAATGATAGCTTTAGTTCTACAATATGCATGGAACTAGCTGAAATCCTCACAAGTTTTTATATTGACATGATGGATGAGATGGAGTAGATCCAAAGTGAACTCTTCAAAGAAAAATATAGAAAGGAAGAAGAAATGGATTACAGAGAGTTGGAAATCCTTGATACTTCTAAAAAAGAGTCCTTATAAGTAAGATACTTACTAACATCTATAGAATATGTATTCCTAGATAATGGAAAGCTAGTAATCATCAATGTCTATCCCACTAAGGAACAAAAGGAAAAGTTGCTAAATGTAGTCAACAAATGGTCAATGCCTTTGCTTGGCCATATTATGAATTTATAGGAATAGATCCATGCATATGCTAGCATTGGATCTACACATACTTCAATATCAAGTCCAAGAGGTAGCTACAAAGGATATTAAATCGAAAATTGAAATAAGTTATGAAAAATGAAGTTGAGAAACTTCTCAAGGTAGGATTCATCTATTTGGTGGAAGATAGTAAGTGGGTAAGCCCACTTATTATTGTACCAAGGAAAGGTGGACAATGAGAAATTTGAATAGACTTCAAGTTTTTAAACATGGCTACATTTAAGGATCATTTTCCATTGTCATTTGTGGACAAAGTATTCGACATAATCACAAGGCATAGCTATTACATTTTTTTAGATGGATACAATGGGTATAATCAAATATAAATTACTCTAGAAGACTAGTCCAAAAGAACTTTCATAAGTCCTTGTAGAACTTTCACATACAAGAAGATGTCCTTTGATCTATGCAATGCCCCTACAACCTTCCAATGCATAGTTTTGAGTATCTTTTAGAAGTAGATTAAAAGTGATGTAGAAGAGTTTATGGGTGACTTCACCTATGGAGCTAATTTTGAATAAGCATTAGATTATCTTGAGAAGGTATTAAAATGATATGTGAAGACAAACATGTGACTCAACTAGCAAAAGAATCACTTGATGGTCTAAGAGGGCATTGTCTTGGAGCATAGAACTTTAGGAAAAGGAATTGAGAAGGATCCTAAAAAGATAAGGGTTATCTAATAAATCACTAGAAAACCTCAAAAATGTAAAGATGTAAGATCATTCCTTGGTCATACTAATTATTACAAACATTTTATTAAAAACTTTTCCAAAATCACAAAGTCATTATTTGAGATTACCAAAAAGGATGCAACATTTGAGTGGACCAAGGAATGTGAATAGGCATTCCAACATTTGAAGTAGAAGCTCGTATTACTACCAATTCTATGCAGTTTTGATTGATCCAAACATTTTATAAAAGTTGCATCCAACAATGCATTAGGTGCAGTACTTATACAAATGGATGATCATAAGCATTCATATTATATCCATTGTGTAAGAAGAAGCATTGTGGATGCACAACTTACTTACACCACTATAGAAAAGGAACTCATGACAATGGTATATGATCTAGAGAAATTCAAGAACTATGTGCTTGGATATTCACTTTTTGTACATATTGATCATAGTGCAATTTGCTTCCTGATGAATAAGCCAATGTTGAGCCCCCATTTTATATAGGGGTTGGTAATATTGTAGGCATTTGATATAATAGTGGTGGATAGAAAAGGAATTGAGAATGTAGTTACATATCATCTATCTTGATTAAGATGGGATAACAATGATGATGAAGAGCTCTTATTTAATCAATTTCCAAATGAGCTTTTCTTTGCTAAGGCAACTGGAGTTCACACATCAAGGGTCACAAATTGGTATGATGAATTTCTCTCAGATCTACTCACACATGAGAATCCTAATAAATGGGATCATAGGAAAAATAAATAGTTTCTCCACCAAGTTAAACACTACATAGAAATATAGGGTATCCTCTACAAGGATTGTTCTAATGGCCTCGTACTATGGTACATACTTAATGTAGATCAACTAAGAGTCCTTCGAGATGCTCATGAGGGTCCTTATGAGGGCCACTATGTAGGAACAAGAATGGCTATAAAGATCCTAATGGTAGGATATTTTTGACGAACAATCTTCAAGGATGCCCACCATTTCACCTATTTATGCAAAAGATGCCAACGAGATGGAGAAATGATAACTAGAATGGAAGGGCCCCAATAATGGATTCAACCACTTAAGCCTTTTGACCTTGGGAATTGACTTTGTGGGACCCATCACTCCCATGTCCAATGGAAATTCTTATATCATTCTTGTTGTTGACTACTATACAAAATGGGATGAACCTACAGCTATTTCTGATTGTACCTCTACTACTACACCTTGATTTTTTCAACACTAGGTGGTAAATAGATTTAGTGTATCTAGAGAACTAATTTTTGACAATAGAACACACTTCACATGTGCCACCTTTTGCAAGTTAATGCAATGCTTGGATGTGCAACATAAAATTACAACACCTTACCATCCTCAAGCCAATGGACAAGCATAAGTAACCAATAGGGATATTACTCAAATCCTAACATGAACAATTAGTTGATATAGAAAAGATTAGAGTACCAAACTCAATGATGCCCTTTGGGGATATTGTTCAACATGGAAATTTTCTATAGGCTACTCTCCCTATGAGTTAGTGTACAAAAGGTTACCCAGATTTCTAATTCAAATGGAACTACATAAACTCATAGTTGCATGTGAGTTTGGCTTGGACATGAACTTAGCATAAAAAGAATAATTGATGATACTCATCATGTTTGATGAGAATCGAAGGATAGCCCTTTTGATAAATGAAGTGCAAAAAGCATAAAACAAACAATATAATGACACCTGGATAGGAAAAGTTACATTTAAACAAGGAGAAAATATTCTCTATTGGAATCCCATGCATGTGCCATAATGAACTAAGCTCTAGACATCATGAAAAGGACCATATATCATACATTAATCATTTCTTTTAGGGCAATGATAATTTACCACTTAATAGGTCCTCAAAAGTACATGTTAGTCAACATCTAGCAACTCAAACCTTTCACAAACTTCCAAGTAACTAGTTGCAACACTAACACCTTGAATCAAGAACAAGCTTGCTTCATTTTCTGAATCTCCTCCTTCCAACTTAGGCATGGGGAAGATATCCATCTAACATAGCACCTTAAATAGGATGAAAAAGTTTTTTCTTCTTTTTTGTTCTACATGATTCTTTATATATATATTTTCATTTTCTTTATATTTTATTGATTATTCTATATATTTTCCTTTTTTATTTTCTACTTTTTACTTTGGTTTTTCTTGATACTTTTATTTGGTTTTAATTGAAATCTCTAGTTTTATTTCATGGTTACTACAAACTTTGAAAATTATTGAATGTAGCTATCAAGGTTATAATTCATTATATAGATCAACTTTATCTTTAGATTATGCTCTCTACTAATAGTCTATCAGTTTTCTAGTGGTATTAGGTAGTTAATTCATGACATCAACCCATTCCATCTGTCTCATATGAAGTTTTGTGTCATGGGAACACAAAGGTTCTTTCACATAAAAACTAAAAGTAACATGTGATCTTGTTACCTAAAAAATTGGGAAAAGACCAAATGGAAATGGAAAAGGGTGTGCCCATAATGGGATTTGTTATGTTTTCTTCTTAAATTCCCTCATAAGTTCTATAGCTTCTCATGTGTATATCATCACTCCTATCATTGACCATAAAAGAAAGTATGTCTCTGTATAGTGTCGTTCTTGGCAAAAAAAAGAAAAAAGAAAAAAAGAAAATTCAATGCACACTTCTCTAAAGATATTTTGAAATATAAGAATTTCTTATGAGGCTAGAAAGGTATGTTACCCATTCCTAAAGGCACCCCTCTAACTAAGGCCTGATTTTTTTCCCAACTACTTCCTTCTTCTCTTTCTTCTTTTCTTGGAGTAATGATTGTCCTTTATGATTGTTATCAGCTCATGATGGTAGAAGAGGAGGAATATATCAATGCAAGGCCATTTTTATTGATATAGACTTGGTCTAGACTCAAAATGGATTAATATTAAATCATATTAATCATGCATTTTACCAAGGATCCCATGCAACCATGATGCAGATTTTTCCTCTCTTGCCCTCTTTCTACCATTCTATCCCTTCATTTTCTCTCACCTCAATGTCTCATACTATGTTTAATTGATAGATTTTCTTTGTAGTTTTCATAATTGATATGATCTTATATAGTTATATTGGTTATGTCATTGGTTCATCACCTCATCTATGACTCACCTAAATGTCGTACTCTTGGAGGTAAGCCTGGGTGATTCATGTACCCGTAAGCAATGGAAACCAAAGGAGTTTATTTCTTCTTACCTTGACACCCAAAATTCTTTCTCAATCAATATCTATCAACTATCAATCACTAGTACACACACAGAGAACATTATTGCTTTCTAACATAAATAAAAAATATGCAAGAACTTTAACTTCTTTTTCGTTCACAATGAAAATGATATTTGTACAAACTTTATGGTCTTGAATCATATAAAGATAATGCAAAAATGTTTACACATGGAAGATACTTCTTAACTCACTCTTGTATTAAGAAAGGATTCCCAAATCCACTCATACAAATAAAATGAGAACAATAATACAAGAATAGAAAGGGAAATGGGAAAAATTAGCAATTTCCTTAAGGAAAATGAGCAAACAAGTAATAGGGAAGCATAGATCATAGAATATCCTCCTTAAGTATTACAAAGAATAGAGCACAAAAACTCACTTTATATAAAATATGGTTACATGTAATGGAGAGAGAAGGACCATCAATAGATCATAGAATATCCTCCTTAAGTATTACAAAGAATAGAGCACAAAAACTCACTTTATATAAAATATGGTTACATGTAATGGAGAGACAAGGACCATCAATAGACCTTAAAAGTCTTCACTTGGTGGGTATGTAGCTTCAAAGTCTTTACCTACTAGATAGGTGGATTTCCAAGTCTTCACCTAATGGAAAAGTGGTTCTAGAGTCTCCACCTACTAGGTAGGCGACTCCAGAGATGTCCTTGTTGAATTTATCCTTCAAAATTCAAGAGCTAATGGTAGGTATGGACCATTTCTTCCAATATGATAGATTTAACGAGTGCTTTTCATGGCCAACTTTGACTGGTCATAGCTTTTATGTCTAAAATCCATTTTACGTAAGTCAAGAATCAAAATTAGTTAATTTGAACATTTCAAACATGATGATGTAGTTAAATGTTTTACCTGAGATCATTTAATTCCTATTTTTGGTTCTACAAAATAAGATGTGCAAACATATTATTAATGAGAGAGAGCACAACCAGCTTTCTCAAATTGCAAATACCTAAAGTACATAAAATATCATAAAAGAAGAGGAATGCACATTAATCAATAGGATAACAAAAGTAAATATTAGGGCCCCTTTTATTTATATGTAATTTTTAGTATTATTATTAATTTTTGGTTACTTATACCTTTTTTGGAGATTAACAAAGCTCAAGATGTCCTGGTGCTAAGGGAATCCAAATTACTAAGAAGCTTATTACATTGCCAATGAACATGGTCCCATAGGAAACTTTGCCCATGATGCACATCACTTCACAAGCTAGAACTTTGACATGATTATTGGCTACTTAGCTGCAGTGCCAACAAATAGGGTCTCATAGGAAACTTTGCCTATGGTGCAGTTCAACCCTCATGTACATGCCTTTTTTTAGATAATTATCTAGACAACATCATAGTAGACCAAGAATTTGTCATTACTTTGTTAACCTTTAATTTTCTTTAGTAAAATAAAATTTGTGACATAAAAATAGATATGATGTAGGCAATAGAGAATACTGTAAATAGAGAATACATTTACTATAATCTTGTAAAACTTTGAATATAAATAGAGAATGGAAATTAATGATAGAAGGAGGGAATGTTAACAATAGGGTTAGATAATATTTCCCATGTAACCATGATTACCAGTTAGTAAGTTTTCTACCATTAAGTTTTGTAGGATGGAGACTAGGACTAAGATTGAGACTAAATTAGAAATTAAATCTAAAATTTATTCTATAAGGCTACTTTTAAGTCTATCTCCTTGACTAGGGGTTGCACATTTTAGGTCCATTCAACACTTAAAGATAGAACTAAGTGGATCTTACATAATGCAGCAGGGTTCATGAAACATAATCATGTTGATAGTTGGAGGACTTGGATCATCATTTGGGTGTTTAGGGTTAGATAGTTAGATTTTGATTTTAGGTTCTTCACATGTTGTATACAACTTAAGTTGTTGACCATTAACTAGAAAAGTGAACTCACTATCTTCTAAGATTGAAATTTTAACATTACCATTAGGATAGGCTTCACAAACTTGATATGGACCTTCCCATTTAGAAACTAATTTTTCTAGAAACCTATGAAATTGCATATTATAAAGTAAGACCTTATGAAACTCGTTAAATTTTTTCTTAATTATGTGAGCATCATGATAAGGTTTAGTCTTTTTAATAATATGCTACTTATTAATTTCCTTGATACATGCTTCATCAAGTTCATTTATTTGTATAAGTCATGCTTCCATATTTAAAGCCTCATCAAAGCCTATTAATTGAGCTAAGCATATAAAATGATGTTTAATTTCAGCAAGTAATAAACATTATTTATTATATACTAGCTAGTAAGGAGAAAAGTGGAGACAAGTTCACCAAGATTTTTGATATGCCCATATGGCATCATTAAGTTTTCTATCCTAGTTATTTCTTCTTACAAATCCTATATTTGCCAATATTCTAACTATACGTCTATTCACATTTTAAACTTGACCATTAGTTTGTGGGTGATATGGTGTTGCTAGTTTATGTAGAATTCCACAAGACTTCATAAGACATTTCATCATTTTATTAACAAAATGAGTTGATCACTAATTAAGGCTCTAGGCATGCCAAACCTTGTTATAACATGTTCACGAGAAAATAAATTACTAGTTTTACATCATTAGTTAAGGTAGCCTTTACTTTAATCCATTTAATAACATAATTAATACAAATTAGAATGTAGAAGTTTCCTTGTGATGGGGGAAATGATCCTAAGAAATCAATCCTCCATACATCAAATGGTTCAAAAACTAAGATAGTTTGTTAAGGCATTTCATGTCTTTTGGAAAGTGACCCAACATGTTGGTAGAAGTTACAAGATATGGCAAAGAAAATGCATCTTTAAATAGATTTAGCCCATAAAATGCAATATTTAATACTTTTACCATTGTATGTTTGCCATCAACATGCCCTCCACCTAAATCATCATAACATATTCTAAGTATCTATTATTGTCCCCATTCAAGAATACATCTACAAGAAATATTATCTATGCATGTTTTATATAGATAAGGTTCACTCCAAATATAATTATCCTTCCTCTTAAGAAACTTTGTTTTTATTACCTGTGAGTAATAGTATATACTCATGTTTTATATAGATAAGGTTCACTCCAAATATACTTATCACCCCCTTAAGAAACTTTGTTTTTCATCACTATCCTAGTGAGATGGAGTTTTTAAGGTTACCAAATGGTTTATAATGTTAGCATACCATGATTCGTTTTACTACAAATGAAAAAGGTTTTCATTTGAAAATTTATCATTAAGAGAGCCTAGCATTTTAAACTCTTCTGATAAGGATAGTTATGAAAGATTGTTAGCTACTACATTTTCTCATCCCTTTTTATTAAGAATTTCTGATGAGTGGCGAGGTACCCCTACACTCAACCATACGAATACGAGCGTACACGCGCGATCCGGTCGAACTCCGTAGACTAAATGCCTTAACGCCACAAG
>MNCI01035467.1:483414-519404 GCA_015680685.1 Gnetum montanum
ATCCCCCTTCAAAACGTGGGATATTATTTATATCCAAACGCTTGATCCTACTATCTTTCAAATGCCTTGTGGGAATTCTAACTGCCTCTCTAATGTCAAGCATGCTTCGGGTTACGAATAGGGGTTCGTCATGATCATCTCTTTCATGACGTCTGTGATGTCTACGTGGTGATTCCCTATTCTCCCTATGTCCTTGCCCTTGTCCTAACTCCTCTCGACTTTCTTGTTAAGGCATTTCATTTCTGTTACCTTTACTCTCTACGTTATGCCCATGGTGGCTGCGCCCAGAGGTGGAAGGAGAGTGTGAATGATGAGATGAAGGAGAAGAAGAAGGGAATCCATCACCATGGTGATGTTTCTTGCCTTCTTTTTGGCTGCTTCGGCCCCGATCGTTGTGACGATCAACGAGTCCATCATTAGTGCGAGTGATTGTTCCTGCCGTGAATAGCTGGTGCTCGGGATCAGAGCTTGGAATATGTATTGTTGATCTAAGGCCCTGATGCCTAACCTCTTCACTAGAGTTAGGAGGAGGAACATCATTTTCTAAGAGCCCCATCGTGAGGGGTTCCTCTTCTTCTAGTTCACTAATGACGTGGGGAACCTTGCCCTTCACTAGTGAATGTTGGCTCTCCTGCCTTGCATCCCGAATGCGTTGGGCATTTGTGGGATGATAATCCCTTGTGTCATGGTCATCCAAAACGTATTCTGCGAACTGCTCATGCATGCCAATCTGTACCAAGGCACGGAAAAGCATGTTGGGAGTGGATCGATCTGGGGGTAACACGACGTTACCTTGCATGTCTCTCCACCGCAGTTGCTCATCTTGATGGAAAACAAAGGTAAAATCCGACACATACTCATCAGGATGAGTATATGTGACTTTGGATTGTTGCGGACATGGTTGATTGCGGTTATGCGTATGATCCTGACTTCCTCCTGTATTGTCCTTAGGTGAGTTGATTTCGTGAGAAGAAGCCATTTCTATTGGTGTGCTAACTTTCACCGTTATTCAATGTTCTTGATTAATTGATTAACCCTAAGGTTCGTTTAAAGCTCACAACGATGTGAGTGATATCCCTTATGTTAATTTGGTGAAAAAACACTTAGTCCCCGACAACGGCGCCAATGTTGAGTGGCGAGGTACTCCTACACTTAACCATACGAATACGAGCGTACACGTGCGATCCGGTCGAAATCCGCAGACTAAATGCCTTAACGCCACAAGAAACACTTGGGGTTAATCGTTCGTTGTCTTCCCAGGCTTGCTTGTAAGTGTCACGGTGTATGGTTAAGCAAGTCTGGGGGATGTGATTTTTTTGGTATTTTCGGCTTATCTCCTATGCTATCCGGGGAAAGGGTTGAGAAACTAACTAACTCTAACTAAAGATCTAAGTCTAAATTAACTAGCGTCAGCATCCGTTCCCACTTACCGGACACACCCTGAACTATGCAACTGCAGCTTACAAAATGCTAATCGTTACTGGGATCGCCACACATAACGCAAGTGCTCGAAGTGGTCGTACTGAGGCACCTATTTAGCCTACGTGTGATAAGCAGCCGATTCCTTGACTAGCCGTACACGTCCGTAGATGCTAGTAATCAAGTCGTACTTGAATGCACTAGGAAAGCAGTAAATAAACAACAATAAAACCACGTGCTGCAAGGTTTATCCAATCAAGTTCATCTTTATTGCTGTACACAACTTGGGTTCAGGTTACAAGTTGCTCGAATAAAGAGCCGGTCACTCTAGGACTCCTACTGCGGGCACATGGGGAAAATTCTAACTCTGGAGTGATGAATCTGCCAGAGCTTCGCTACTTCTAGCCAGGATTGGGAAATGAAGGGAGTGACGCCTCTTATTTATAGATATGGCGGCGGGACGCGATATCGTGTACGCGATATCGCGGCCCAGTGCAAGTCGCGTCTCATCAATTTCCAAGTAAAAATCTTGAAGTAAGAGACACCATCACATTATTCTTGATTTTTTTATTTTCTTTATGGTCAGAAACTTAATAGTGGAGTGATCTGTATATACTCGAGTTTTATAGCCTACAAGATAGTGTCGAAATTTATCTATAGAATATACCATTTCTAGTAGTTCTTTTTCAATGGTGGTATAATTAATTTAAGCATTGTCCAAACTTTTGGAAATGTAATAAATAACCTTAGATTTTATCTTGACTAATTATCCTAATACAACTCCTATGTCTGTATTACTAGCATCACACATTAAATCAAAGGGAATTTCCCAATTTGGAGCACTCAAAATGGGAGCTGTGGTAATTTTTTCTTTAAGATTTTGAAATGGTTTCTCACAATCATTATTCTAATGAAATGAATGCTCTTTTTCAAGTAAATGTTATAGTGGTTTAGTAATTTTTAAAAAGTCTTTAATAAAATACCTATAATACCCTATACATCCTAAAAAGGATCTAAGACTTCAAATATGAGTTGGTGAGGGTAAGGTAGTTATGAATTTTACTTTATTTTTGTCCATTTCAATGCGCTACACCCCCCCCCCCCCCCCCCCCCCCNTAACCATGAGATGGCACTCTTTCCAACTTAGCTTTAGATTTTATTGAATGCATCTTTCTAACACTAATTCTAACGTATCTAAGATTTGATCAACGGAATTTCTAAATAATGAAAATTCATCCATAAAAACCTTAACAAATTCTTCAAGCATATTAGCAAATATTGAGATCATAGCTCTTTTAAAGGTGGCTAGAACATTACATAATCCAAATGCAATTATTCTAAATGCAAACATACCAAAAGGACATGTGAATGTAGTTTTATGTTGATCTTCAGTGGCTATAGCTATTTGGTTATAATCACTGAATCCATCTAAGAAACAATAATATTGATGTCCCTATAAACGTTCAAAAATTTAATCAATGTATGATAATGGGAAGTAATCTTTTCTTGTGTATTGATTTAAATTTCTATAATCTATAAATACTCATCATTTACCATTTTTCTTAGGTATCACAATTATAGGACTAATCCATTCACTATATGAGATGGGATAAATTATCCTTTCTCATCATAGTGTAGTGATTTCTTCTTTCACAATTTGTTTCAATGTAGGATTAAGTCTTCTAGGAGGCATTCATATTGCTTCGGCACTATCCTATTTAGATATGATTATGACATATGTTTGGAGATATTCCTTCCTTTAAATCTTCATAAGTCCAAGAAAATGCATCCATTTTTCTTATTAAAGCATCTAGTAGCTTACCCTCATGTTTGGTTGTTAATTCAGAAATTATGATTAAGGGGTTATTCTTAGCTAAAAAGATGTATTTAAGGGTGGTTAGTAGTCCCTTAAGGTTGATTTCACTTTGTTTTAAGGGTTTCTCTAATGTTAATGTGTCAAATTCAAAATCTAATGACTAATTGATTTGTTCATGAAGTTTATGATCTTCTTCATTAATATGAACATTTTGTTAATTGTTGAAAACCACTTCTTATTCATCCTTATCTAACATCATTGGGGTCACTTTATAAATCATTTTTACTTCTCGACATATTTCTAAAACATTCTTATTAAGGTTAAAAATATTTAGGTTAAATGTCATATTGGTGAAAGATAGTTGTAGTAATCCTGAGCAATAATGAATTAAAACATTAGCAATGGCTAATCTATGTCTTTCTAGGATAATAATAAAATAATTTGAATCATGAACTTCTAGCATAAAAAAATTAGTAGGGTATAATGCATTCTTAATCTTAATTATGATGTCCTCCATTATTCCCAAGGGTGATATTATTGTACCATCTATTAAGGATATAGTCATGTTGGTATTCCTAATGTCTAAAATACCAAGTTATTGAGCTAACTGAGATGCATGATGTTTATGCTTGCCCCTAAGTCTAGTAGTGCATTCTAAAGCTATCTATCCTTGATGGTAACAGGGATGGTTGGAGTTCCAAGGTCCTTGTATTTTGGTGGTAACCTCTTTTAAATAAGATTTTTGGTACAATATGCTAAGTATACTTGTCATGGAGTCTTTATCTTTCTCTTTTTTGTGCATAAAGTTTTAAGATACTTAGCATAATGAGGAGTATCTTGGATTACTTGATACAAGGGAATTGTGAGATGTATATCCTTGAAAAGTCTTTCTAGATGGTCCTCTTGATGTAGTTTCTTAGCCAACCTATTAGGGTATGGTGTTGGTATGTTCCTTGCCTTCTTTGATGGAAGTTCAGGAGGTATTGATGATGATGATATGGAAGAGAAGGAAGATAATGATGTTAAAGCTATGTTCACTCTATCTATTTGATCATCACCATCATCATTGTTATGTTCCTCATTTTCCTCTTGTATCTTTGGGTAACTAATGATTTATGATGGTTCGGTGAATGTTGCTTTCTTTTTAGGATGCAAGGGTTCCTTTGTTGTTTTATCACTTTGTGTGATTACTTTGTTTACTTATTCTTTATCCTTCATTTGTGAAATTGGATTTGGATTAGGCTAAGATGGTAATTCTCTTCTTTCTAAATTCTCAAATATATGCCTAATCTCCTCTCATAGTTCATGTAGTTTTCCTTCTATGTCGTTCATCCTTCTTTCTACTTGATCATAAAGATAGGGGTTTCTAGTTTGAAGATAGTTTTTAAATGAGTTAGATCAAAAGTTTCTAGGAGTAAATTTTTATTTGGCCATAATTTCCCCTTCCTTGGTTTAAGTTTTGAGTTTGTTAAAACATTTTTACAGATTCTTGAATGTGTGCATCACAGAAAGATAGTGCAGGGTAGTTATCTAAAGTGTGTTGTTGGCTATTACATAAGAAGTTGGTATTTTGTCAATTTGGCATTACTCATCAAGAATTTTTTTAATTCATCTACCTTCTTATTTAATGCCTAAGTTTCTTCAGATGATTCATGCATTAGTTATGGCTTAGGTGATCATTTACATTGATCAAGTAAGGAATCTAAGAATTTCCATCCTGCTTCAAGTGTGATTGTTAAAGTGTTTCCTCCATGAGAAAAATATATATTTGATCTGAAATAAGGTAATAATCCTTCAACAAAAATCTACATGAGTTGATGGGATAGAAATCCATGGTTGGGTTCTTTAAACACAAAGCTTTAAATCTATCAAAGGCTTGTTCATATTCCTCATTCTCACTATGTGAAAAACTCATCAACTTTTTTCTTAAGAAATATAGCTTATCCTTAGATAAGAACCTTTGTAAAAATGCATTTTTAAATTCCTTTCATGAAGTTATAAGAATTATAAGTGGTTGTAACCATAAATTTACCTTATCTTTAAGAGTTGATTTGAATGCAATCATCTTTGTGTGATTCTCACCATGTGGTGCCAGCATAGCAATTGTTGTTTCAAAGTCCCTTAAGTGAGTTGCTAGGTTCTTATCATTTTTTCCTCTAGCGATGGGTAGTAAGTGAATATTTTTCACTTCCACATCCCTACTAGGGGGATAAACTAAATATCCTTGTGGAATTTTGGTTGCTCTTTGATTTAATAATTCACCTATAGTTGCACTTGGTCTTGGAGGAAATTGATTTCCTTAGTAATGAAGAAAGGATGGTATTTGGTTGGATGTAAAGGGTCATGTGCTAGATCTTGAGGGTTCAAATGTTAAAGTGTTCAAGGGAATTCTTACACATAGACCACCTACCCATGTTTGAATTGGGTGACTAAATCCAACCCCCATTGTAGAAGTTGCAAATGGCATTCAAGAGAAAGGTCATTAGTACCACTCATAGTGGTAAATGGAACTCATTGCCTTATAGGATTAGCATTAATATTTGATAAAAAAACCATGAGAAACTTGTATTTTCCCTTCATTTTATCCTACATGAGTTAGCTAATCCCATTAGATCAAAGAGAGGATTACCAAATGACACTAAATTATATCATTCTAATTTTATGGACTCTTCTTCTTTTTGAAAAGTTTGTGGTGTCTTGAATAGTAACTTGGTTTTAAATTTTTCTTTACTATTTTGATTTCTGGTGGTTTCTTAAGTCTATGCTTTCCTAAAGTAGGGGAGTTTATAGGGTTTTTTTTCTTGTAATTTCCATCTCTCAAAGAGATAGAGCTATGTGCAATGTCCCTCTTATATCTTCTAAAAACTATCGTTCTTAATTGGATTTTCATAGGTCTTGGTGTTTCTTTATCTTATGTATGTTTAGTTCCAATCATTCATTATTTAATTAACATAAAAAGAATAGAAAAGGTTAAAGTAAACAATAAACCTAAAGTCTACATCCCACATTTGTTTTAAATAGAAATCAATACATAACTAGAGATCTTAACAATTATTATACATGTTCCTAATCGATTCCCTTTTTTTTCAAAAGCAAGTAAATAAATATTTTAAATGTAAGAAATTAATTAAAATACCAAACCTTAGATTTGATAGATTTCAAAGAAAATAATTTTTTTCTCTTTTTCTTCAATCATGAAATCTATTTTAAGGGTTAGGATGCTTACCTAGATCCTCCAAATTTTGCTTGATGATATCCTCTCTATTATGAACTTGGAAATGTAAATCTCTTTGTGTGTTTCCTTACCCCATGCAAGAGGGATCTAATACTTTTGTCTAAATCTAAAATTATAACCCTTGCATTTGGAAGAAAAATTTTTGCTCTAAGATATTTAGATTTAAACTTGTAGATTTGAAATTTTCAGATCAATATTTGTAAATCTACACTTAAAGATCAGAATTTTTAAATTTGATTCTTTTAGATCTAAAATTTTAGATCCAAGATTTCCAAATATGAGTTTTTAAATCTTTTTTCTCATATTTAAATTTTCAGATCTAATGCATCAAATTTGATTTTTCAAATTTAAAACTTGAAGATATAAATCTGAAATTTTTAAATCTGATTTTTAAGATTTAATTTCTTAAATCTAAAATTTTTAGATATAATTTTTTAGAGAAAAATCACAAAATTACAAGATAAAATTAAACTAAAAAAATTGAAGAACAAGAAATAAAAATCCTCTTTGCTAATATTCAAGAAAAATACAATCAAACTATTTTGGAAAATAAAAATTATGAAAAGAAAAAAGAAAATAATGCAAGAGTGTAAACCATTATTCTAAGTAATTGAATACCACTTACCTCCTTGGCAATGATGCTAAAATGATGAGCTCTTCTATAATTAGATTGGATATGTTGTTGGTTCATCATACAAATGGAATGAGAACAATAATACAAGAATAGAAAGAGAAGGGAGAAATTAATAATTTCCTTAAAAGAAATGAGCAATCTAGTAGTAGGGAAGCATAGATCTCAAACTACCATCCTTAAGTGTTAAGAAGAACAAAGCCCAATACCTCAATTTAAATAAAATATGGATACATATAATGGAGAGACAAGGGCCATCAATGGGCCTTAACAGTCTTCAACTACTAGGTAGGTGGCTTCAAAGACTTCACCTATTGGGTATATGGCTTCCCAAGTCTTCACCTACTAGGTAGGTGGTTCTAGAGTCTCCATCTACTGGGTAGGTGACTCCCAGTGTGTCATTGTTAAATATCTCCTTCAAACTTCACATGTTGATGATAGGTGTAGATCATTTCTTCATGTATGGTGGATTTGATGGGTGCTCTTCATAGCCAACTTTGATTGACGATAACTTTCATGTCTAGAATTCATTTTACACAAACCAAGGATCAAGATCAGTTAATTCAAACGTTTTGGACATGATGGTGTAGTTAAATTTTCCATTTCAGATCATTAATCCGAATCTATGGTCCTATAAAATAAGATATACAAAAACTTTATTAATGAGATAGAACATAATATAGATTATAACAATTGAATAAAATATACTTACTATTATTTAATATAAAGTAAAATAAACATTATTTATTAAGAAATATTACTACTTTAGGTGCTCACCAATAATCCTAAGATAATCCATCACATGGTTACTATGTTTTACTTGAATAACCATTCAACATCCATAGTGCCTACAGACTTCAAGTGATGAGGCTATCCAAGGGCATCTAAGGCATAAGCCTACTTTGGAAAGAAACCACTTGTATAGCTCTTGGTTCATGTGGTTTAAACCCCATAAGCATGGGCCTCATTTTGATCTTAAAAATCTTGATACCTTGCATCATCTAGTTTTTTGCTAATTTAGCTTAAGGAACATCTTTCATTTACTCATTTTGCATGCTTGAAATGCTCTAATTCCTAAAACCATAACCTCAATTGTGTTGTTGGAATATTTTCCTAGCTTTTTAGTTTCCATTTTTCTCTTGTTTTGACCCCAAACTCGTTCAAAATTTCTCAATGTTTCAAATTGAAAAATGGCTACAAACAGATGCATCAACACATCCCTATTAATTTAATTTGATATGTTGACACAACCTCATCAATGCATCCCTATCAATGCATCATAAACATGCTATAAATATGCATGATACTTAGCTCATTTTTTACAATTTTCATCAAACACATAATGAATTTTTGTAATTTTTTAGCACCTAGAACCTTCCAAGAGCCATAACTTTACAACTGCTTATTCTTTTTCACATATTCTTCAATCCTCGAGCTTCCAAAGGTATGCTTTATGTTGTGCATGCATCAAATACTAGTTTTTCATAGAAAATTTTTAGAAATTTTTCCAATACCTCATAGATATGATATTAAAATAATATTAAATTAATGATCATAAGAGTTAATATCAACAATCAACCTTCATTAAAGCATGAATAAAATAATATTATACACTTGTGCTTACTAAATAAGAACTTAATGATACAATTTCAAATTTTGATCAATAAACTTAACCCAATCAAACAAAAAAAGGTATTCAAATTAAACAAGATTATATCTAAAAGACTAATATAGGGTTATGTTTATGAGCACAAATGATAATTGAGCAAGGATCATAGGCAAGAGGGCCATCATAGCCCAAGAAGAAACGACCTTGTGGTGGAAGGGGACAACAACAACAACCCTAGCAACAAATCTAGGAATAAGAAAATGAGGCAACCCATGCTACTAGGCCCCTATGCAAGGCGCTCAATGTGGAATGTATCCACTAAATTTCCATAGTGAAGATGGAATAGTACAAGAAAAATGAGGTCTTAAGACTACAATCCAATCTTGAGGTTCCACCCAAAGAGGCCTACTTGGAGACGATCCATGTTAAGGAAATTTAGAGTTTCATCTTTCAAGAATTGGATTTCAGACCTTTCTTGAAGCTCACATTGGAAGAGGTGAGAACACCAATATAAGGGTCTCCACTATGGTCCATTCTCTCCACTAGTGAAGAATGGTACATGAGGGAAACCTACCTAATTTGGAACAACTAATAAGGAGATTTGACCATCAAGATCAAATATATTACCAACTCTTATTTGATTGAGGTGGTAGTAGAGGAAATCGAATTACCAAATACTAGGGCAAAGATAGTAGAGATATTAAGCCACGTGGACTTAGAGGCAAAGAAAGAATGGAGCAAGTGGTTCTATGGAGTGGATCATAACAAGTACAATGCCTTGAAGAAGGTAAGAGAGCCTATTTTAAGATCGTGGCCTATCACCTCAATCCAACGGTGAGGCCAAGTAAGATAACTACCTTCTCCACTAGGTCATGCATAACTCTAAGAAAAAAATTCCAAGTTAACCTACGCCAGCTCATATCCCTTGAGATAGAGAAATATTTCAAGGAAAATAAGAAGGGTAGAAAGACATTCCCCTTTCCTTGCCTCATCAAAAAAACTCTACAAAAGAGGAGGGATAGCTTGCTATGCTAACGATATGGTCTATAGAACTCCTGTTGCATCATGATAGAAGATGATGAAGGACAAAGCACCTACCAAGATTTAAGAGAAAGAATGGCCACTGCCATCACCACCTATAGCATTGAAAATGACACCATAAATGATAGTAGCTGTTGAACATCTAAGGAAACTTAGAGAATAGTAGCTACAACAACAAGCCTCTAGAGGTGATGAAGAATCCTCTATGCACAAATCAACCATGAGCCACTTAAATGAGGTCATAAGGACCATGAGCTGGCCAAAAGATGAAATAACCCCACTATTCTTCTCACAAAGAAACTAGGCTTCTATTAATTTCAATCCCAATGCTAGAGAAGTCACTATGTCCATCCCAATATAAGAATTTGGCAAAAATTGTGGGAATGTAGTAGCCTTCTTTGTGATGTTAGAAGAAGATAAGGGAGCAACAATCCTAGTTAAGCTACACAAGGATAAGGAGATTGAAGCAAAGTTGGTGGAAAACCAAATCGGAAAAGCTTTGAGTGCTTCTACAACATATGTCCCTAATGTTACTACCATTGCAAGATGTCAAAGAATTAGAAAAAGCTAGAAGTAAAGGGATAAATTTAGCCTAGCATGAGGAAGTGTTGAAGTAACTAGTTGAAGCTAGGCAACCGATTCCAGAGATCTTTGATCTCCCAAAAGATATTTCTACTACCCAAGAGATAAGGGACAACTTGCTAATTGTAAACATGTAACTTAAGGAGACCACCATAAGTAATTAATGTTTGGCTACTAAGGTTGTGAAACTCAAATCCCACTTGCTAGATCCTGCCATTCCAAAACCAAAGCTCACAAGAGATGAAGCTTTCCATCAACTTTAATAGAAATCTTAAGAGGTTGAGAATGCAAAAGAGATGATGATCTTTAATGAATCATTATCAAAGGTAATGATGAATTCCTCCAACCATTATATTTAGCAAGTTCATAAGGAAAATCTTACGCTAACCCAAGATAATCATCACCTATAGAATGTTGAGTACTAAAAGGACCAAATGATTGAGTACATTCACCAGCAGTAAGAATAGCTTGCCAAGGTAAAGCCAGATGTAAGGAGGTTGGTTGCAAAGAATAGAAATCTCTCGATGGAGAAGGTTCATGCTCTTTTTCAACATACCATAATTGAAATCACTGCCTAGAAAAATGGGGCCTTGAAGTATGAATGAGTTAAGAACAATAACAGTGACTAGGTTAGAATGCTTAAGGAGATTAATGAAAAAGAGATAAATCTAGTGAAGGCAAAGGTGAATGAAGCCCTCCAATAAAGAGATGATGTGTGGAAACTCATCGTTGATAGTCTCAACACCTACAATTAAGTAAAGATCTACCTAAATGAGTTTCAAATCAAGGAGATAACTTAGTACATGAAATTAGGCAACCTCTAATATGCAAACTTGACAATGCTAACAGTAGGGCCAAGATCTAAATTAAAAAAGAAGAGGGACAACTCCTACCTCCTCTATGAGGAGGAGTTTATGTTTCAAAAACAGACCAAACAAAAGTTGGAAGTAGTTAATGTAAAGCTTAAAGTTCTCAGGAAGCAAATTCATCAATTAAAGATCAATTGTTGAGAACCTAGCTAGGTGAATAAGTGACTACCAGAAACTACATAACTTCATTTATATGTTTCACTTTGAATGTAAACAATTCACATCCTAGTTTATCAACATGAAGGAAATGTTTCCTACACTACCATGCTTGTGGAACATACTAGCACCAGTCCATCTAAGTGTAGCAGCTTGAACCATCCATGACCCACAAAATAAAGAGAAAAAGATGAAGGCATTTTTGAATGTCTTCCATCTTTCAATAGCAACAACATAAACAATAGGAAAATCTAGGAGTCCAGTAGAGCAAGGAAGCAATGAAGAACCCTCCATGCCATAGGAGCCTTCACCTCTAGGAATGGTGTAAATATCTCATTCAATCTCAATCCATTCATTTGACACCTAGCATTTTTGTCAAATTATCCAAATTATTTGTACACTGCATCAATTTTTGTATCTGCATAAATTATATTTCAAAATGGCACTCAAGAATTATTTATTTGTTATAATCAGTTAGTTAGCTCCACACTTTCCAAAATTTTGTCAAAAACTTGATCCCATTTT
The DNA here is from genome assembly GCA_015680685.1 of Gnetum montanum. NCBI lineage: Eukaryota > Viridiplantae > Streptophyta > Gnetopsida > Gnetales > Gnetaceae > Gnetum > Gnetum montanum. The sequence continues at coordinate 495,298 of MNCI01035467.1, forward strand.
GTTCTCTCAAGGAAGAGTTTTCAGTTAGTCATAGTGGTGTGATTAAGTCTCAATAAGTCTACTACATCAATGCATGCACATTGATATGGCCTCATCAATGCCTTACCATTGATGCATCCTTGGATGCATTGGTGCATATGTGTCAACACTGATCCTTTCTAAGCCTATATAAATGTGCACACTAGCTACATTTATGGCATCTTTGGTCATTCAACTAGTAAAGACCTTGTAGTTTTCTTTCATAAGATGTAGTGGAATTTCCCATTGAGTGCCTATAGCATGGATTCAATTAATTGTATGAAGTTTTATTTAAGTGCAAGATGTACTTGGATACTATTGCATGATAGAAATAAAAGTGAGATTTCTTCTTTCCATTGTAGCACTTGGATTAGCATTATGTTCAATTATAAGAATTTTACTTTACATGTAGTTTACTTTCCTATGTTTAAGAATTTAATATTTTATGCTATTGTAACATGAGCATGACTACTTTGAGTATAATACACTAACACTTGGTAATCCTAGTAGTGAATACATAGTATGCCCTAGCAGTAAACACTTGGTAACTAAGTGGCATTAGTATAAGTTTAGGATGTGTAAAGAAAGTTAAAATGGATGCTCTACATTTAGGATAGTTTAGCTGTTAATTAGTTAAAGTTTAATATTTCAATTACTTCTCCTCTTAATCCTTTAAAGATGAAAAAAAAATAAAATTATAAATACAAATATCTTGCACCTCAATCACACTTAGCTATATGAATGAAATTAACACAAGTGATGATTGGAAAGATAATGATCAGTTTCCTCATGTTTGAATATCTAGGACATAAGCCACTTAGGTAGAAAGAATCCATAGAATTTAATCAGATCATACATATATGCTTATGATTTGTATGATTAGGCATAGGGAATACCCATTGCTCATCAACTTTGAACATACATATTATTTGAATCTAAATTTGCTTATACGTTAGACTTATTTCTTATTTTTGGATTTGTAATTTCAAGAATAGCATCCTCTAGCTAAAGTTATATTTAATAATCTAATAAACAAACAAGAAACTATTGATTATGAAGATTCTTTCAATACATGAAAAATATTCTTAAATGAAGATCAATTTCATTTATTTAGATTTTCTTAATTAACAAATTTTGTTTTACATTAGAAAGAATAATTCTATAATAGCATACCTTTGGTGTAGATGCATCAAATATGGATCAAAGAAAGCTAAATAGGAAAACATTACTCTCCTAAAGATCCAAGATGATGTTGCAACACCAACAACTGGAATAACAATTAGAAATTAGGTGATACAAACAAAATGTATGGAAATATTACAAATGTTGTATTTCAAAAATTTCAAAATTTCTAACTATTCATTCTTCACAATAGGAATCAATTGCAACATAACCTAGAGTTCAATTTCAAGAAATTGATGCATTCAAAGAGCAAGAAAGAGATAGAAAACATGTTAGAAGAAGTTTGCTAAGTTGAAACTCCACATTAAATGAATCAAAATGGCTAGATTTGAAGAAAGAAAAATAAAAAATTCACAAATCATTGAAGAAATTCATTAAAATTTTTAAGAAAGAGACACAATAGTTTATGTGCAACAACTGCAAAGAATGATACATGAGTATGGAAGTCAAATCAAACATAATAAGACTAGAGCATGGTACATGCAAAAAGGATTACCCTCTAAAAAACTTTTAAAAGACAACAATATGCATAGGTCAACTTAAGAGAATTCTAAATTTTGCATAGATATTACTTTATCCATGTAGTTTGTGTACTATATAATAAATACTCCACTATGATAGTTATTCATTTGCATTAGTATACTTTTCACGTTTTCTATTGTTTAGTTACTAATGTTAAACTTTCTACCAAATATCACCTTATGCTTACAAGTAGCTTTGGATTATTGAGTGTGCAATAGAATGCTATGTAAATGCAACATTAATTTTCTTGCAAAAGACATAAAAAATAAGGTTCATTCTATTAGTAAAATGAATATGAATTCTATAGATGAGAAGGTTTTGTTGAGAGGTAATTTAGAGAAGTTGTGCAAGTCATCTATACTAAAGAACATAGTGTTATTTGTTATTTAATTTAAATCACTTGAAGAATACATGATGGTAAGAAAAATACAATAATCATAATGTGCCATACGGTTTGGCTATTGTTTGTGAAGCATTTTTTTAATAATAGGGTATTAGAACCTCATCTCTTATAAAGCGTCATTGTTGTAGTAGTGTTCATAAATCTTTAACATCTATTGTGAATGCTTTGTTCATAAGAATAACTTATCATGGTAGGTTTTGTAGAATTGTTAAAATTATAAGTATTTTTACTTTTGATAACTATCTTTTTGTAAAATTTGTATAGCTTTTGTAGTGCATTGTTCAAATGGAAAATTTACAAAAAAATTTCTCAAAAATGTTGCATTTATCCAAATATGTATAAGTTGCACTTAAAGGATTTGGTCCCTGTAGAATGTTTAAAAATTCCTTCAAAATATTTCAAATTAATATAACCTCATTGCAATCACAATAACAACTCATGCAACTTTTCAAACACTTAAATTATTTCCCATTTTAATTGTAGTAATGTTACATTGAATTTAAATAATTTATTGCAATTTTTAAATACTATATAGTAACCAGTTGGGTCAAATGTAACTTGGATTTATTTACATAAATGTTGCATTCTTGACAAGGATTCCTCAAAATTTTAGTTCAAAATAACATTGTGCAAAACTATATAGTATATGAAAAGGTAGTTATTAAAACCAAAAAGAGATGTAATTTCAACAATACTACACAACCTACCAAGACAAATGATTCTTATGAATATATGTTTCATAGTTGTTATTAAGGATTTTTCAACCAATTAGCAAGGCAACTTATAAGAGATGAGGTTGTAATAACCTATTACAAAAAAATTACTTATAGCCAACAAATAAGCCATATACCACGTTATGATTATTGTTTGTTTATGGCATGATATATTTCCAAGGTCATTCATAATAAAAGAACAAACATTGTACATTATTTACTAAAGATAACTTAACCAACTTCTTTAAATTACCTTTTATCAAAATATTCTCATCCACAGAATTTATATTTGTTTCACTAATTGGTATATAGGCAAATCATTAGACCTTTAATATTGTATGCTTTGTAAGAAAATTAATATTTCATTCAAATAGCTTTGAAACACACACTCAATAATTAATCACAATATTGTAGATACTATCTTGTGATTGATTCACAATTATGAGACAATATATGATAGGAAATTCAAGGTGGCGATTGGGTTATTGCAAAGATGAGAAATATTCTAATTCAAAAAAAAAATCATGACTTTTACAAACAAATATTGAATGATAAAAATGAGAAATTTTAACTTAGAAATTAGCTTCGAACTCCCTTATAGACTTAAAAATATATCATATTACCTCCATACATGCTAGTGAAAGCTTGAATTAGAATAAAAATAGAAAACACATCACCAAGTAATTCAAATCATGAAAACTTGTAAAAAACACTTGAAACATCTAAAAACTAAGAAATATTATGACTTTTACATAGTGAACCATGAAAGAGTGTTCACATAGTTGAGAGAATGTGATCTGGATGAGAAGTCATGGACTTCAATGTGATAATGAGAGCTTAGATGAAAGAATGAAAGATTTATGAGAATCATTAGCATTGTGAGCTTTTCATTGTGAGAATGTGAGAAAGAGACATAAATAAACTACATGGAAAAAATTTAGCATAGCAATATGGAAATCACATATATAAAATAGCAAAAAAATGGATGCCTCTCTATTAAGACTTAACAATAATGAAACCAAATTTTTTTAAAAAAATCAGAAGAAGTGGACAATGATGAGGCCACTACTTCACTCTCATTGAGGCTTATGAATGAGCACTTAACATCTACATAATGAATGATCATAAATGCTACTAAAACCACTTTGAGCATCTTTTCCCACTATGTTGGAAATACATCATTCCCATTATACATAACAACTAACCACTACTTTTTTCTCACACTTATGTACATATTATTGTCTAATATTTTTGCACATGACACCACCTAACCACATGGTCTACATTACCATCGAGGTACATAATATGAGGATGATGACATCTAACTAGGACAACATGAAACACTACTATACAAGACAAATTCCAACATTCTTTGGGTTTTTATTCTTATTCTTTTAATCATTTTTGTATTTTCAAAATTAGGCATTGATACCTTGTTGAATTTATGAAATTTATCATTTATTTCCCCAAGACAATGGTAAAAAAACAAATTAAAAAAATAACAAAAATAATTTTTAATATATACAAAATTTGGATACACAAATATTTGATATCTTAAACAAAATTTTACATTTAATCCATTCCTCATGTAATGAACATGTATACTTTATTATTTTGTGATATATATTATAGGTAATTTAGTTTTCTTCTCTTAGTACTTATGGAATGTTTTTTCATCACTCACTCCTCTTTACTTCTTTGCAGCTATTTATTGTTTTCTTTTATATTCAACATCACTTTGATTTTTTCTATCTTCAATTTTAGCATAAAATTTTCTCTCTATATCTTTATTTTCTGAAGTAAAAATACTCACTTTTTCTTCTCTTCAATCTACTTTCATTGGCCTTCTAATTGCTTCTCATAAATCATTAGCATCAAGAAACTATTTTAGCATCTTAGCTTATATGTTATAATTAGATAATGTTATGTCTATACTTTCACGTATGAATACTTTTCTAGCAAGGTTCTTCAATTCCTAAGTTTTTATTAGAGAAATGTTTTTCAAAATATTTTTTAACTACATTCAAAGCTTTATTTTCTTTGGGTTTTCAATTAATTATTTTTGAATTCTTGAAATTAGGTATTTATATTTTGACAAAATTTTATATCAAAAATTTTAATACCAAAATATTTGATTGTGATATAAAATAAAAGTTCACATTTAATCCATTCCTTAATGGATGAATTTTTGTACTTAGTTACTTTGTACTATGCATTATATGTAATTTAATTTTTTTTTCCTAATATTAATGTGATGTTACTTCTTCTTCATTCTCACTCCTCTTCACTTCTCCAAATGATTTTATTATTTTTTCTTACTTTCTAACATTATCTTTAGCATATATTTTCCACTCAATAATTTTTTTTTCTTTTGAGCAAAAATACATGCATTAAAAATGCCCTTCAAGATGAAAAACATTTATAAGAGTTAGGATAGAGTAGGTTAGATAAGGCAAAGTAGCAACTAATAGGGTAGGACATGTTACAATGATTATTGAAGACAAATCTTCCTTGATTCTCCACCATCCATTATTTGCTCACCATCACCATCCATATTTGATTTTCCATTCTAGTCAACCCATTCATAGTTGTTACATCAACTTATTTTTCCAAAAAATGAAATAACTATCCATTATACTAAGAGTCTATTTTTGTAACCCTTGACAATATATAAGGAGCTCAAAGGGGGCATCTAATGCGCCAGATTCTTTTGAAGCAAAATCTTGAGAGTCATCTCCCTTCCTTTGTAAATTCTCCTTAAGCTTCAATCCTATAAAGCTATGCTACTAATGGTTCAAGAGCCAATTTTTGGCTAGGATCTTTCACCTTGAAGGTTTTCCCTAGGGTGACTTTGTGTCTTTTTTATTTTCTACAATTTTCTTTAAATTTAATATTATATTGGTGCAAGAAATTGGGAATAACAATTGGTATTGGAGCAAGGTTCCACACACCACTATTATTTTGTTAAGTAATTGTAGGGAAAAAACATGACCAACTCTCTATCCAAAATTGAAATTAAAAAATTTAACAAGTCCAACTATGAATTATGGAAAATCAAAATGGAGGCTCTCCTAATTGAAAAGGACCAACACAGTGCAATTTTGGGAGTTAGGCCTAATAAAATGTCTGATGAAGAGTGGGAAAAGTGAACCTAAATGCAATAAGTACAATTCATTTATTTCTTTCAAATATAGTATTGCTTAATGTTTCCAATGTTTCTTTTGCTAAATATTTATGGGATAAATTGCAAACTTTGTATCAAACAAAGTCCCTAACTAATAAGTTGTTCTTGAAGAAATGATTGTATAATTGTAAAATGGTTGAAGGTACTGTCATTACAAAACACCTGAATATCTTTAATACATCGATCCATCAGTTGCAATCTATGGGGGTGAAAATGGATAAGAAAGATTAGTGCATCACACTTCTCAGCACGCTTCCAAATTCATGGGAGACATTTGTGATGACTGTAAGTAATACATCTCCTAGCTTTATTTTTGATAATATTGTTGGTTAATTGTTGTTTGAGGAAGTAAGAAGGAAAACTTCTACTTCTCAAAATGATGTATTATTTATGAAAAATTATATAAATCCAAAGTTTGTTAAGAGGTCTCAATTTAAGAATAAGCCTCAAAAATTTGTAAAGAGCCCACCTAAATGTTGGAATTGTGGTAAAGTTGGTCATGTAAAGAAAGATTGTAAAGGCCCTCCAAAAAAAGGGCAAAGAGAGTAATATATCAAAAAGTGATCAAGCCCCTCTTGCTCAAGAAGGAGATTTGTATGTTGTCTCATCTTTTGATAATGTTGATATGTATTCATGGCATGTGGACTTAGGTGCATCTCATCACTACACTCCACATGTTGATTGGTTCAGTGAGTATACATCATCTGCTCTTAGAATGGCAAGATTGGGTAATGATGATTTATGTAAAGTTATAGGTTATGGAAAGGTAAAGATTTAGTTTAAAATGGAGTAGTTAAATCGATTCCCAATGTACGTCATGTTCCAACACTTACTAAAAATATTTTATCTATAAGTGAATTGGATGATGCAGGACTAATTGTTATCTTTGGAGGTGGAAAATGTTCAATACTACATGGTTCATCTCTTTTGGCTTTTGGAATTAAAACATGCATGTTGTATAAATTAGAAGCTAAGACATTAAACTAGAAATTAAGTGCATTTGCAGTTATTGATTTAAATTCAAGTATTGATTTGTGGTATAAAAGAATGGGACATCTTGATGAAAAGGGACTTAAGGAACTTTACAAGAAAGGTAAATTTCAGCTTTCAAAAGATTCCTTGGATTTATATCATGATTTTATACATGATAAATAGAAGTGTCACAGTTTTCAAAGAAGTAATGCTAAATCTCTTCAAATATTAGAACTAATACATAGTGATGTTTGTGAACCAATTAAAGATATTAAAATAAGTTCTCTTAGAGGTGCTATCTATTATGTTTCTTTTATTAATGATTATTCTAGAAAGATTTGGATCTATTTATTAAAACATAAGTTTGAAGTGTTTGGAAAATTAATAGAATTCAAAGCTCTTGTTAAGAATTATTTAGGAAAGAAATTAAAAATTCTAAGAAATGACCATGATGGTGAGTTTTTCTCAAATGAATTTAATGTTTTTTGTAAAGAACAATGCATTCAAAGGCAAAAGACTATTCCAAGGACTCCTGAACAAAATGGAGTAGTAGAGTGCTTCAATCAAACATTGATGGAAGGTGCTAGATGTATTCCTAGTGAATCTAATCTTGACAAGCATTTTTAGGATGAAGTAGTAATGACTGCATGTTATCTTATCAATAGATCTCCTTCATCAACTCTTGGTGGAAAAATTCCATAGGAAGTTTGGAGTTGTAGGTCCATTAATTTAAATTATTTGATGATTTTTGGTTGTGAAGCCTATGTACATGTTCCAAAATCTAATAGGTCCAAATTATACTCTAAGTCAATCAAATGTATTTTTCTTAGCTATAGACATGATGTCAAAGCTTATAAGTTGTATAACCCACAAACTAAAAGGGTTATTTATAGTTGAGATGCTATCTTTAGAGAAGCATTTGGATCTAGAAGGAATCTTCAAATACTAAAACTCCTTCAAATGGTGTAACTCCTATTTATGTGCCTATTGAAATTAATAATGAAATTTCTAAGGGTCATCCTCCCTCGGTTGGGGATATTGCCCTAGTGAACAGGATGATGATAACATGGTAAATGAAGATAAAACACAAGAAGAAGAAGAATATAGTTTAAGTGAACAACAAAGTAAACAGGATCATTTAAGACATTCAACACGTATATGATGATGATCTTCACATTTAGAAGAATATGTCTTATTTATTGAAAATAATGAGCCATCAACATATGATGAGGCATGTATATCTATGAAAAATTCAAAGTGGAAACATGCAATGGATGTTGAAATGTCATCAATTCACAAAAATAAAACTTGGGAATTAATTGAGTTTTCATCATAGAGAAAACCCATTGGAAATAAATGGATGTACAGAATAAAATCTAGGAATCAATACAAAGCATGACTTGTAGCTAAAGGATTTTCTCAAAGAAAGGGAATTGATTATGATGAAATCTTCTCTCCAGTAGTAAAATTAAAATCCATAAGATCATTGTTGGTTATCATAGGTGTTTATGATCTTGAACTTGAACAAATGGATGTGAAAATAGCATTCCTCAATGGTGATCTTGAGGAAGAAATATATATGCTTCAACCTAAAGGATATGAAATTAAAGGAAAATAGCATATGATGTGTCAATTATTAAAATCACTATATGAGCTCAAACAAGCACCAAGAATGTGGAATAAAAAGTTTAATGACCACATGATAAATCTTGGCTTTGTTAGAAGTGTAGAAGACTCTTGTATGTATGTTAAAAATACAAGTGAAAAATATGTTATCTTGCTACTATATGTTGATGACATGTTAATAGTAGGTAATAACCTACATAATATTCAAAAGTTAAAAACTTCATCTAGCTTTTCAATTTAAGATGAAGGATCTTGGTGTTGCACAAAAAATTTTGGGCATGGAAATTAAAAGGGATAGGGCTAATAAAAGTCTTTGGCTTGGATAGTCTACATATGTTGCAAATATCTTAAAAAGATTTAATATGCATTATTGCAAGCATGTAACTACATCTTGTGAAACTAGTACTAAAGTTTCAGTTGAACAATGCCAAAAGACAAGCAAAGAAAAAGAGCTCATCCTTAAAATTTCATATGCTAGTGCTATTAATAATTTAATGTATGCAATGGTCTATACTAGACATGATATTGCTTACATTGTTAGCAAACTTAGCAAGTATGTGTCTAATCCAGGGAAACAACACTAGATTGTGATGAAGTGAGTCTTCCAATATCTTCGTGGTACTTCAAATTATGGGATCTATTATAAAAATTATTCCAATAAACTTCATGGCTTCGTTGATGTAGATTGGGGTGGTGATATTGATAGTAGGAAATCTACTAGTGGATATGTGTTTAATCTTTTTAGTGATGTTGTTTCTTGGAAAAATCAAAAACAATCTTGTATTACTTAGTATACCACTGAAGTTAAATATGTTGTTGCTAACTTGGCATGCAGAGAGGCTATATGGCTCCAAAGGCTCATAGCTGAACTTGGCATCACTCAGACTCCAATAAATATTGGCTGTGATGGTCAAAGTACCATAAGCATATCCAAGAATCCAATCTTATATGCTCGAATGAAGCACATTGAAATACATTATCACTATATGTGGAAGGAAATTGAAAAGCAAAGGATTCTTCTGAATAAAATATCTACTAAAAAAATCATGCAAATGTATTCACCAAGTCAACTCCTCCTAAAAAGTTTCTTTGGTGCTGATCAGCATTTGGTCTTCTTTTGACCTGATTTCCTAAAAATGGTTTGGTTGTTCTTCAAAGAAGCATTATGTTCAAGAGGGAAAATCTATTACGGTTGTTACGGTGGTTGTTGAAGGAAAATATGCCTTGATTATCCACCATCCATTATTTGCTCACCATCATCATCCATATTTGATTTTCCATTTTGGTCAACCCTCCATAATTATCCCTTATACTATGAGTCTATTTTTGTAACTCGTGAAAATATATAAGGAGCTCAAAGGGAGCATCCAACATGCCAAATTATTTTGAAGCATAAGTTTGAGAGTCTTCCTTTGTAAATTCTCCTTAAGCTTCAACCCTTTAAAGCTGTGCTACTAATGGTCCAAGAGCTAATTTTCTACTAGGGTTTTTCACCTTGAAGGATTTCCCAAGTGAACTCTGTGTCTTTTTTATTTTCTATAGTTTTCTCTAAATTTAATATGAAATTGGTGCAAGAAACTAGGAATAACAAGATAGAGCATTAGCAGTAGCATGTATGCAGGGAAGAGCTCAAAGCAATGGAAGCAAAAAGATCCTAGAAGTAATGTAGAGTGATTAGATTTGGATTATAGACGAAGACTTTTGTTGATCAAATCTATGTGAGAACGCAAATAATCACTTTGATTTCAAGATTTCAAAATAAAATTTGTGCGAGAAACACCTAGAATGATTTAAGTACTAGAAGTTGAATGGGAAAGTTGAGAAATGAAGCTTGCAATGTAAGAGAAAATGATAGAAAAAATTAAAGATTTTCCACCATGTGTTGAGAATGTACGTCAAAATATCACTACATTAAAAGATAAGTTTGCTACTTAGCAAGCCAGGATCAAAGTAAATCAAAATGAGGATTGGCTAAAAGAAATCATTGAAGGAGACAACTATTAAAAGTTAAAATCACTACATTGGAAGATATTATTGTAGTGAATCTAATAAAGAAACAACATTAAAAAATTGGTGAAGAAGGTCACATGGATTTGGTTACATTCAAATATCTTGACAAAGAAAAAGAAAAGAAGGAAAAGCTTTTAAACTTTGATTTGTTAGTATGGAACAAAAAGAAAAAGAAAAGCTAGTTCAAGAAGTGACAACATTAATAAATGGCATAATGTAAATTTAATTTTATTGAAATAAGTAATGAAATTCATTTAGGGCTTAAAAATAGTAAACTTAGGAATTTTTTCAAGTTGAAGACCTAGGTTTGAGCCTAGGGGCAACCACTTGAAGAGGTTAAGCTTTCTCTCATCTACCAACCCTTTGCAAATCCCACTTAAAGGCATGAGCATTGTACTTGCAAGTGATTTATCCTTTTTGAGGCATATTTTTTGTCAAATTTTGTACCACAAATGATGGATCCAAAGTTACATATCATCATAGTTGCTTAAAGGGTTATAAAATTTAGATAAATGAAGATTTCACCAAAAGGGAACTTGTAAAAAGATTTGTAGAATGGAGAAATGTGAAAGAAGTGAGAGCAGAAGGTTTCATAGTATATTTGGATAAAAAGGTTTGTCAAAGATTTTTTCCTTCAAATCCCTTAGCATAAATATTGTTCATTTTGCTCAAAGAAAAAAAACTATATGTGTAGTGCTTTTAATGCTAGAATTTATTCTATTTATATCCTTATTAGTCACTAAAATCAATGCTCTAAAGATAAGAAATTTTAAACTAAGGGAAAATATTTATTATATTAAACAAGGCTAAATCTATTAGCTCTAAATGGCATCAATAAATATCAAAAATTTGATAGCTTTACTTTTGTAAAACCACAAAGTAGCTCTAGTATTAATTTCTTCTTTCTAGCTCAGAGAATATTAGCAACATTATATGTTTTATAATATGTGAAAAAATAATTGAATCTTGTTACTACCATTTAAACTTAATATTATTAACAGATATACAACACATGAGATACTGCAATAGATAAAAAGAACTTTAAAATGACCACAAGAATGAATAAGGATTTTTCATATGAAATTCAGAAGATTTGAAATCCAAGTGCAAGTCTTAAAAAATCTAATTACAACTAATTTTAATATTTCCAAAGGCTAAAATACAAATAATCAATAATGGTTTAATAAAGAATGTAAGACAACTAGAATTTTATTCAAGACTAAAAGTCACCACCAACTATCAAGTCATATAAAAATCTAATTTGGACTAAAATGAGGGAATTTTTTAGAAAAAGAGAGATTAGTTTATTAGAAGTAATATAGAAAGATCCTAAATTTTTTAGTACTTATTGCAAAGCAAGAAAAGAAAAGAATAGACTATGTTCTCTCTCAAAGATATTGAATATTTTTATCAAGTTTTAGTTCATAGTGATGATAGAATAGAAGAGTTTCCTAACAATGTTGGTGCATTATTCAATTCTTTTAATGACATAATGCATGGATAAAAAGACTATTATTGAGAAAAGCTATTGATGTAAATATCTTATTTGGAGAAATTCTTAAATGGGGAGGGCCATTGGTATGGATTACCATTTGAAAGAAAAATTTGGTTATGCAAATGGGATTAGGTGTAAGGAATGGTGCATCATTAAAACAGTTATGCTCTTTAAAAAATGAGATAAAAAGATCAAAATAATTATAGACTAATTAAGTAATCAATAATATTTTTGTCAAAATTCTTGGCACTATTTTAGAATCTATGCTTGAAATATGGATCAAAAAATCAAATATGTGCAATTTCTCATACAAGATTTAGTGGTGACATTCTACTATAGATCATATTATCATTTTAAAATATCCTATTGAAATGAAATGAAATAGATCATTACTATGTTTGAAGACCCATAATATTTATTGCTTTTTAGATTTCTCTAAGGCCTATGATTTAGTCAATCAAAGAAAGTTATGGAGGCACTTTGAAAATTTAGAAGTTCTTAGCACATTGTTATCTAGTATCTAAAAATTTTACAAAGAGGTAGACATTTAGCTTACAAATAAGGAAGAAAGAATTTTATTTAATAGTTTTATTAGTATCAAACAAGGATGTCCTCTTTTTCATACTTTATTTAGGTTTTTATTAATCAATTTGAAGAGTGGATGCATAAAATACCATTTCAATTTGCAGTTACAATTGAAAGTAGTCTTGTCAAACTCTCTATGTTGATAAAGTTGTCTTAATTTCAAATTCAATGGAAGGATTATAGAAAATGCTTAATGCTTGTAATAACGTTTTTTAGTGTTCAAGAATAAAAGTTAATGTTCAAAAACTAAAATTATGATTTTTAGCACACATAACAATATGTACAGTTTTACTACTATAACATGAAGATGTGAACATGACTTTCTCTTAGAAATATCTTGACTTAGAATACTTCTACAATTACTAATAGAATTAGTGCATTGCTCAAAGAATTACAAGCAATATGAAAGTTTTATTTTCTTTAACAAGAAAATGTATGAAGGAATCTATTTTGTCTTGGGATATCCAAAAATGACTTTAACATGTCATTGTTCAACTAACTATTCTTTATGCATGGTTATGTTGTATGGGATTCTACTCCATCAAAAAAATATTGGAAACCAATAGAAGATATTTAGAAGCATTTTCCTCCTAGATGTATTTTAAGTGAAGAAATGAATGCAATATGATATTATGCTTCTTGAAGTAGAGATGATGCCCTTAGAATTTGAATCTATTTATCAATTTATTTGTCTACACTCATAATTTTTCTATGTCTTTATTAGATAAATACTTGAAAAATATGATGATGGAAACATATGATAAAGGATGGCTTGATAAGAGAGTTATATGGCTTAATAAATGGAATATTTAAGAACACATTCTTTATTTTGATCTTAACCAAGTTGGCAATTTGGTAAAACAAGTAGTATTTCACAAACTTTGGGAATATTTAGAAATTTTTTTTATTTAAATAGTATTAGGGTAAGACTTAATTCAAAGGCAAGTTATTTATCTACTTCAATTCTCCATCATTTACAATGCATAGTTAGCAAAGCGTATATGAGTTGAAATAGGCAAATACTCAAAATTCCTCATAAAGAGTAAATACGTCAATTATGTAATAGAAATAACATTCAATATGGATATCACTTTTTCTTGCAATTTCTTGCATTAGAGCACATTAAACATAGATAAAATATGATAGTTACAAAATTGGTTGATTTACTCCAAAAGTTACTAAGAATACTAAGTAATTTTCTTAATGATGTTTTCAAAACTCATAGCATGTGACTATCTAATAGATCTAGAGGATTCACATATGTAATAAAATTTCAATTTTAATATGTAATTGGAAGCATATAATTCTTTTAGTTGACTTGCAATAAAACTAATTTCTTTTTATGACTAAGAATATTAATTAAAAATTTTCTTATAAGATCCACCATCATCATATTAACCTTGTTTCAACAAAATTACATTGAAAAGATTTATTATGGGATTTTCCTTTCAATTTCTTGGCATGAAAAATTAGGGGAGGGATGTCAAACTTCAAAAATAATATTGATTATCATCATCCTAGTCTTGTCCCAACAAAATGGGGTCAGCTACATGAGTTCTTTTTTGCCATTCACCTCTATAAAGAGTTAGATCTTTGTTTATTTGCAATTTTTTCAAATCATCTTCAATCATTTTTTCCCTATCTTATTTGGTCTTTCTTTTCATGGATTTCCTAGAATAATGATGTAGCAGCTTTTGTTTAATATTAATAATAAGCGAAAAATTCAAAGGACATCATATGCTTAACACTAAGTAGAAATTAGACAAACCAACAAGGTAAGGAAAAACTTTGCAATTTTATGATGTCTACTCAAGTGTATAACAAATCAGCTTGTGATAACCATATGGTGTGGAAATAGATTTTGCATGTTTAATGAGATAAAGAAGATTAACAATTGACACTCAACTTTGAAAATCAATGAAAATTTAAAGTTCTCAACAAAGCATGGAACTTTAGAATATTTTTTAGATTGGGCATCAAATCCTAAAGTCTACATATTAATATATGACTATGCATAAACGATCTTATAAATAAGGCACATTGTATTAGAGTTGCATTAATTGAATATTGTGATTTCGATGCTTTGAATTTCAGACTTGGAATCTTAATTGTTTAGGATTTTAGATTGCAACTACACCATAGGTCATGGTAGAAGATTAGTAGTAAAACAAGATCAAACTATGACTTGTGGTAGTTTCTTTTTTGGGCTACAAAGTAACAACTTTTGTTACTAGCAAATTTTACGATTATTACAACTAGTAATAAGATTGTGGTACCCATCATGACTTAACCGTAACCTTTGTCAAATATTGAAATAATGAAAAATTCAAGAAATATGAATCCAAATCTCTTTAACTTTATGTGAATGAATCTTCAATTCTTTAACTATCTTAGATATTGTTATATTCATATGTTTATAGGTTTTGATATGGTATTTTGGTCAGTGGTTCATAAAAAATGATTTTTTAAAATGTATTTGGGATCATTGTTAAAATCTTCTACCCATAGAATACTTTTACTTTTACCTTTTTACAACATATTATTCTCAAACTTCTAGCCTATGACTTTCCCTACTTTCTCTTAATTTTTCATAAAGTTAACATTTTTACAAGATTTTATCCTATAATATATTTTTTTAATGTAAATATAACCTTTTATAACTTTAATTCATGGTGCTTGGCATGTTCTTAATCTTCTAAATACATATTTGCAACTTTAATATTTGATGAAATAATGATGTAATAATTTCAAATGCATGTTATGTTTGATGCATTGTATAATCAAAGCATTACCTAATTTAATAAGTAAGAAGAATTAAAAATAGTACAAAGCCTAAATGAATTTGATAATGTTTTTTTTACATTACATCACTTAGTTGCAAAATGAAACTTCAATTACATGGGGCTCCTAAATTTGCATGAACACATATCACAATGTAATATTCAATATCTAGTGACTCGTATATATTATTAGAAATAATAAAATTAGGATTCATATTTACAATAGCATTATAGGAGGCCTCACAAAATTCTACTTGTCAATATGTAAACCTATATTTTGAGAAGCATTTGCAATTTTAGCATTGGTAGAAGAAGTTGGGAGTAACTTCGAATTCTAGTATCTAAATCTCTTATTCTTAATGTCATAAATTAGGAAATATGACTCACAAAATAAACTTGTAATAAGAATTATAACTAAATAATGCTCAATAATCTAGCTAGCAATTTGTGTTTTTCCTAGCTCTTAGAAGAATGATCTATTGATTTGCTAGTAATTAGAATGACTGTAGGCACATTAAACATATTATAGAAGATAGAAGATAAAAAGCGAGGTTAGGAATATATTACTACACTAGCCTTCTTCTAATATCTTGTTTCAATTTCACCTTTTGTGACCTTTTTTTCATTACATAGTTATTTAACTAAGGTGAGTCTTTGTATAGTTGTTTATTCTATCCATCAATGTGTATATTCTAAGGTTCTTATAAGTCTTCAAATGATGTTCCAATTGCTCACTTATTTTTTATGCAAAAGTTTACAACATAAGTTTGTAGTTCATTATTCCTAAATGAAATGACACTTTCATTTATTTAAACCTCTTAATATGAGTTCTTCTAAGTAATGACTTTAACTATTTTGTTTGAAACATGGTATCATTTAAATTTTAATCCAATCTCCCATTTCTTTTTTATGATCTTATTAGAAATTTGTAATGATGTGTAGTACATTTTTTTTTACTTTTATTATTTATAATTTTTTATATCTCTCAAAATTTTACAAAAATACTCATATTTTTTTATATATAATGTTAAGATCTTTTGTTATTAAATTTTTATTAGGCAACATATATAATTATTTTTTATTGAGCAGTACAAGAACTTATAAAATAGATTGTATAGATTATTTGTACTCATAACAAGAGAGATGGAGCCTGCATATGTTTGCACATGTGTTGATGTGCTATGAGATGTTTTTGCAACCACATTTGCATATACTAAGGGATTCATCGTGTGACGCTGGTAATAGTGAAGTAAAAAAATTATTTATCCTATTGCTAAGCTATTACGCCCCTTTGGATAATGTACAAGTATATCTCACGCAAACCAACTTCATGACCGTGGTACCATGAGAACGTTAAGGACGTCCTGTTGAGGTGGCTGGTTACCTTCTAAGACAATAGTATAATATACTTTCAAAGCACACTAACTATCAACATTTCCGTTTTACACCCATTCCATAACTTCATAAATAAAAATGTCACTAAAAAGGTCAGAGTACTGGTGATAATACATACTAATAGAACCATGCTTTTTCGTTGACCATGGTCCTATTTCTATTTTGTTCACTTTTACAATGGCTTTCCAAATTTCTTTGAAGTTAGAGAGCTAGAAGCAGTTGGAATTACATGCAACTAGTTACTTCCATTGATCATAGCCTGCTACGCCACGTATTCAAGAATTTGATGACTCGATAATCTGTGCGCTGAATTTTATGTAATTATGATATGTTTATGCTATAATTATTCTATTTTTTTCCCCATTACGTCTGAAATGCTTGTTTGATATCATTATCATAATTGCTGTTTCTGCGAAGCAATGCTGACATAAGCCCACAACAGAAAAATTGGATCTCTCGTAAATTAGTATCTCAACTTAGTTTACTGGATCTCTTGTAAATTAGTATCTCAACTTAGTTTACTACCATGGTTAAATACTAAACAAACTGTAACCATCCACATATATAATACAAACTAATAATGACAGCCATCCATATAGTAATGGTAATCTCATTCATTTCATTCCCCAGACGTTCATGATAAGCTTTCCATCTCAGGCACGTTACCGTTTCAAGCCTAAACCGGGGTAAGTAATCATTTTAATTTTTGGGGGTTAAAAAACTCCAAAAGCGGTTACAGTAGCCTTGACGAAGATTGGTCTTATGCAGGTTCTTCTTCACATGAAGAACGGCGGTTGTGTCTGCTGAAAAACGCAAGCAACCGGAATATCTGTAAACAAGTAACAAACTGCTGAAGCAGAAGACGACGGAGTCACAACTCGCAAGTTTATTCTGTCATGGCTGCGACGTGGCAGAGTACAAGGAGAAGCTGTGTAAGGCAGTTATACCCAGCAGAAGAAGCAGCATGGGTAGGGTGGAAACCAAGCATGATGAACTTGCAGCAGATGAAGATAGATTTTTTATGCAAACAATCAGAGAAGGGAGAGGCCACAGCAGCAACAAAAAAAACTGTTAAAAAAATTGCATGTTTCTGTACTTTGGAGGATAAGGGAAGATGACAGGTTGGGAAGGTGGGTGGTCACCGTGGAAAAATGAAAAAGAAGGCAAAGTTGTAACAGGAAGATAGAGAAAGGTGTGTGTATGTGAGAGACCGTGTGGTACAGTGATTTTGCATGGCAATGGCAGAGTTCCAAAAACTGATCAGCAGTTAGGGGAGCTAAAGGGGAAACCCCCCAAATACACAAAATTATACAGTAAAGTGATCTGTATTGCCGTCTGCTTTTCACCCAGAAAAACGAAAAGATTCAGAGAAATAATCATGAAATGTGCCCAAAGAAAATTGGGGTTGTGGATTTTTGGATTTTGTAAGTGGGTTTTGTGAAATTCAATTGCAGGCGTATATGTGTGTGTACTGGTCATAGATGAGTAGTGAGAGGAGTCATTCTCATTGCTGCATTACCTTCTAAGTCAAGAGGCCTACATGATTCACGTTGCTTTGCGTTGCTGTATGTGACTAGACTACTTTTCTTTCTGCACACACCATGATTCTGCAATGAGTGCATTTGGTTTGCAAGATATCTATCTATCACTTTACACATGCCCTGTGATGGGTCCTGCATGCAACCCAACAGCAGGGCCCGGCCAGTTTTTCTGACCCCTGTGCTGCTGCAGTCTTCAAGTTTCAGGAAATCTCTCTTTCTCTTCTCTTCCGTGAGCCCACAAAAGTTTTTTTAACAGGGAAAAATAAATTTTGAACAGATTTTTGTGGGTCAAATTCTGCATGCATTTCTTGGCCTACCATCATCGCCCCTTGGCTTGGCGTTCAAAGCCCCGGATCACGTCAAAAGATGCCGTCCGCCCATCATGATTGGGCGGCTTTTATGGGCAATTTCTATTGGGCTGGCAAAAAAAAAAACAAAAGGAATTTTTTTTTGTTTATTATGGCGTACGTGAAATCCTTGCGTTCCATGTAATCCTGATATTCCTGTATGGCGTGATGATGCAGGTGGTGGTGTTGTTTTCTCTCGTCCCTTTGCTCCAAGACGCTGCTGCTGCTGCTGCTCCTGTTTCAATCCCTTGACTTGTACTCTTTCTTCTTCTCTATGTTTCTCTATATTTGTCCCGTAGCCTGCTGTTGTGTTCCCAATCTGTCCCTGCATATTCACTGTTCTGAGTCTCTTGCTGGCCTTCTGGGTGGGTCTGTAGTATGTATATATATGTAGGGGAAAAAGTGGTAGAGATTGCCGTTGATTCAGGCGTGAGCTAGGTAGCCATGAAAGCCGAAACAATCTGCTGTGCCATTGCTACAGTAGTGCTTTTGACTGTTCATGACAGCAATCTCAGTGCTTAGCTTCTTCATCTGATACTGTGCGATTACGCCATTAATATCTGTGGTGTATAATCTCTGAGATTGTTTACTTGATTAGAGAAACAAGGACGACGCCATGGGCAGGGCTCCGTGCTGTGACAAAATGGGTCTGAAGAAGGGGCCATGGACTCCTGAGGAGGACAGAAAACTCATTGCCTACATTAACAAGCATGGCCATGGCAATTGGCGCTCTCTTCCTAAACAAGCAGGTTAGTCGTCCATCATCGCTCTGACTTTTTTTATTGTATGGTGTTTTCCATCTGAATTCTTCCTTCAATTCTGATGGGTATGGATATTTTCACTGCCTAAGCTACATGATCATTGGGGCAGAGAATGAAACAAAAATTTGCTCTTCATTCTTCAATCTTCGTTGATAGGAAATTAAGCAAATTACAGCAACCATCTGAAATGGAGAGGGCTCACATTGCAAGGATACAAACAGTGCATTAGAAATTATCTTAATTAGACTTCAGGAGAATTGGAAAAAATCATGAAAAACAGTCTTCAGAATTCCTCGTCTCATATATATTATTTCTAAACTTGAATTGTAAATTGATCAAGCATGTTATTGTTGGGTTCTTCGTTTAGGGCTTCTGAGATGTGGCAAGAGCTGCCGTCTGAGGTGGACCAATTATCTGAGACCCGACATCAAGAGAGGCGACTTTACCCAGGAAGAGGAGGAAAGCATCATCAGACTGCATGCCATGCTCGGCAACAGGCACGAATGAATCTTCCATATTACCAAAGTTTCAAACTTCTCTTTATTTCCATTAATTTGATTTGTTGGCAATGATAACTGGAATCTAATTTGTTCGCCATGTTACCAAACCTAAGTCTGTCTATTGCCGGACATCAACTTTTGTTGTTGGCCATGTTCACCGCCTTCCTCTTTTCAAAGCACAGCATCATCAACTCCCAGATTCTTCCAAATACTTTAATCGAATTTCGATGTGCGGCTTTGGAATTATTCATTCAAAGTTTACTTCTGCGAAAATCAGTTAGCTGACGTTATCATAAGGTTTCTGGCTGTAGAACTACAATTGCCTAAATCCTACTTCTTTCCTTTATTAGACAATCGGTTTTTCTGCTTGAAATGACCGTTGAGGAATTTGTAAGGTACATTGTATTTCGATAGCTGTCAAACAGAGAGGCGTAAATGCTGTACACTTGTAGGTGCTTAAGCATGGAAGCCTGAATTGACAGAGTGCCAACCCGAATCATTTTTCCCAGCTACCCACTACATGCAAATTTAATAAAAATTTAATCATGGTCAACGAGATCGATCGCATTCCGCAGTCCAGTTAACTTTGCCAGCAGCAGCAGCAGAACCACCCACAAAGAATACATCAATACCGTAGTAAATAACATTATGATACTTTTTCCACGCGAGTATGATGTTGAGGAAGATTTCATGCAAGCACATTCGTTTCCTGCATTAATTAGCATTTGTAGCAAGCAAGCAGCATAAACATTGGTAACAATAATGAAGCGTGCTTAAGCTCAACCACCATTATTTTGCATGCTTGATTATTGCAGATGGTCAGCCATTGCGTCACAGCTTCCCGGCAGAACAGACAACGAGATCAAGAACGTCTGGAACACCCATCTGAAGAAACGTCTTCTCCAAATGGGAATCGACCCTGTAACCCATGCCCCATTATCTTCCTCAGTTTCCATGGCTGCCGCCCAGAAACCAAAAGCTGCAAAATCTGCCACTTCTGCTGCCGCCGTCAATAACAGAAACAACGGCAGCTCAGGATTCAACTATGCAAATCTTTCAGCTGTGAATAATCGAGATGCCCACGAGGAAGCCAACAGGCTTTTTCTGCAGACATGCATAGAACTGGGGCAGATCACACCTCCTGCACCACCATGCAACGCTACAAATCATCATCATGACAGGAACCCTGTCAATGTAGTGAATTCCGGCTCCGTGTTTCTGAACCCACAAAATTCTTCGGCATCATTTTCCACCACTGCGTTTGCCGAATCCTCCGACAATTCTGAGAATTCCAAGGTCCTGGACATCCTGCAGCGGATCCTGGACGGCCCAGAAGAGCCCTCTGAGATGAAACTACGCAGCGAATTGTCTTATGAAGATGACCCAAATCAGGAAACTTCCAGAAACTCTGCTCAGTCCTACAACATCGAAGATTCCAACAACAACAATGTATCTTCGATGCAGATGACTGAAAACTCTGCATACTTTTCAGGGATTGAGAATGGATTAGCAGACACAGATGTTTTCATGGCTACAACACAGAATATGCTTCTTCAGCCTGAGCCGCAGCCTCAGCCACAGACTTCTTCTGCATGGTTTCCATGGCAGGATTCCTCACAGCCGCAGCATCAGGATGACATTTACTGGGCCAATGTTCTTAGCAAAACATCTCCTTTGCCATTTTTCCAATCTCTTCCCTTCCTTACATGAAATCCGTCGAATATATTTTCCACATTTGCAGATAAAAGTTAGGTTGGTAAGCTTCGGCCATGAATAACGGTTCAATAATCTTCTCGACTACTCCCTACTAGCTAGCCGCTTCAGTGCTGAGCCTGTAAATGCTTATTCAGTTGATCAGTTCTATCTGGTTTTGGTTAGAAAGGTATTGTATGGTAGCAGGTGGTTTCTCCTATTCTGAGAATGGGCTTATTGTTTGGGCTTGCTTTGGATTCTTGGATTGGAGTGTGGATTTCCTCAAAAGCTTCCGTTCTGAATATGGAGAGTGTTGTTCTAAGAAAAGCAAACACATCGCAGAAATTGAATGGCAACCTTGCACAGAATCAAGAATTAAGTTGCCATGCATATGTTATCAAGCTTTGAAAACTTTATCTCAGTTTTTGTATTATTTTGATACAGCTATGCGTTCTAAACACAGGAACACATTTCCTGGCCTAAAATGGCATTTAGCCTGTTTGTTGCTTGCTGTGATAATGTTGGAGAAAGTTTTCAACGTGAGGTAAGGTTTCAACTTTCAAATGTACTTTCCTTCAAACGAAATACAAGATAGCGCTGTGTCTTTGCTTGTGCAAACGTTCATGACTGGCACGGTTATCAGCATTTTCTTGCCTTGTCAACTACAAAGTAGGATCTTAAGATTGTAGCTCCTTATCAGAAGGCCACTTTTTATTTGTTTGGAACTTTGGATAACTCGCATTTGTTTAGTTCTTTGGCCACTTTAAAATTTTAGGTCATGAATAATCCTTCCATTTTATAAAAGGTTGATTTGACGAAAATAAATGGTGCACCTATGCTATTATTGATCTCTTGCTCTTTCTTTATAGTAATTTAATTCAGCTTGTATTTCATTGTACAAATTGACTGAATTTTTCACCCACAGGATTGTGCAAGTTTTTAGCCATGATTGGATTATAAAAATGAAAATGGTATTCAGCTTACATTGATGGAAAAAAAGTATCATACACCTGTAGAAGGACATTCCTCAACCTTAAAAAGCCACCCGTGAGTTTGGATAGAGTCAATGCCCCACCTAAAAGCAACACTCGGTAAACAATTACACATGTAATGTAACCATTTATTTTTAAAAAGAAAAAAGTGTGGCAGCTCATACCGGAAAAGAATGATTCGAATCAAGTATCCGGTAGTACAGGTAAACATGATGTCTGTGTCATGAAAAAGGAGAACATTTTTGAATATCAATGAATCTTATGATAATGATGAGTGTTTGAAATAATATTTTAAAAAATCACAACAAAGTTATAAAAGATTTAAAGTATGAGGTGTTACCTTAGTGGTAGGAATCTTAATTTGAAAGTTCCAAGTCATAGGTTTAATTCTTGTGGACAATGCAGAGTTATAAAGTTCTAATTAAACTATATATCTCGGGTGTACCTATATTACAATTATTTTGGGTTCCAACACCACCCTATAAAGTTTTAATTTGACTATATATCTGAAAGGTAAATATTTTTTACAAATAAAAAGTTCCTGAAGGTCAATTTAAATTTGAAAAAAATCATCATTATTTTAGTATCATTTGCTAATTAGTAAATGAAGGATTTGACAAAGATTCATCTATACCTAGAGATCATGCTAAGGAAAGGTTTTTGGAAGGGTCCATGGATGAGCGAAAGCCTAATCTCTTTTGAGTGGATGCACCTAAGCTTGAACTTAGGCCTTATGACTTGAGAAACAACTACCTTACCATCACTCAAGATGATGGTCCCTAATTGATAAGATTTAATAAATTTTTAAAAATATAAAGATGTAAAAAATATTAAGATTATAATATTCCTTTTTCAATAATCTTGATCAACAAAAAAAAGTCAAAATATTAAATGATCAGTTAAAAGAAAACACTAGAGGTTCATGTAAAAGGTTGCTTGAGTATAATTGCTCAAAGAATATAGTCATAATATAGGTAGGTAAAACCTAGTTATGCAATATTTGACCTAGGAATAGCATGAAAACTTTGTATGCAAAACTGTGCAACTATAATATTAACCTAAAGTAAGAATGTTTTCTATGCTGTAAAAAAAATAAGTGTATTAAAAAATAAAAGCAAAAATTTTTCTAAAAAATTAAACATATAAGTTTTTAATTTCATTTTCTAGATAATTGAACTTTATGAGGCTCAACCCTAGCTAAAACATTATGAAGAGAAAATTTGTGCTAAAAGTTGAGGTTATTTGATAATCTCTTGCATGTAATGTAAATTTAGAAAAAAAATGAAAAAAATCAATATAAAGTGCATGAAAGAGGCCATGAAATTTTTTAAATTAGAAAATATGAATTCAAAATGGAGAAACTAATGACAATATTTAATGATCAAGAAA
>MNCI01035467.1:519709-539913 GCA_015680685.1 Gnetum montanum
AAAAAAAATCCTTACTTGTGAATTGTAATCTATATCTTACATATTAATTTAATTTACCTATAATGCGATATATAGGCAATTGACAAAATATAATGGTTGAAACTAAACGATGTCTAATAGGGTCTCCATGTGATATAATTTGGAAAAAATTTATTTTATTTTACATTTAATTTATTATAATTTTTCAATTTTAGTGCTTTTAGAACTGGTACTGGGCTTTAAACTTAGTACCTTTCAATGCCAGGTAATACAAGCTAACTAGCTAGCCAATAGCTTGTGTTAAACATTACTAATTAAGTTCTTATTATTATTTCTTGCACAATGGTCATATATTTCATTATAACTTACTATGATTAAAACTTGACTTGTAGAGTGAAGTTGCATGCCTTAATTAATAGGTCACATATCATTGACTTGTAGAAATGTGAAATGATAATAATTATTTTAAAATGAGTAAATTATGGCTAAGGATAATCCTCAAGATTACAACCTTGTACTAGTTGTAACTCATCACTTATTGAACTTTTATGTTAATTTGAAAGACTTAGTTTAAAATTGCATAATTAGTACATTATTTTAAGTTCAATTTATCATCTTCATTTTATTGCCTTTATCCCATCTATGATGGGTTGATCAAGGTAGGAGAAAGATTTGATGATGACTTACATTGGTCAATGGTCTCACTAATGTATACTTTTATTATGCCCCCCACATGGCACATGTATTGACATACCCCTTGTGATGAAGCATCGAAGTGTTGTGTCAACAAGCCCCCATTGACATGGCCTTGTTGATGGGCCCCTATCGATGTAGCCTCATCTACATGGTGTTGCCCCATCAATGGGGTCGCATCGACGTAGCATTTGTTGCATCTATGGGGCCCTGTCAACGTTGCTCCACAATAAAGTCTATAAATACACGCTCACTAGCCATGTTTAAGGGAGGAAGGTGATAGTTGTAGTAGAGCTCTTACAGTTTTGTCACTTGAGAGTTAGAATATTTCTCTGAGTGCCCGCAATAGAAGTCAAAAAGTGTATGGATCTTTATTCAAGCACTGATATACCTGAGCACACTAGAGTGAATGATAATAAAAACAAGCCTTTTGATCAAACCTTGAAGCACTTGGACTAGATTAATGATTTTTTTTTTTGCATTCACTATTTTTATTAATTATGTAATTAATTAAGCTAAATTATACTTTAGTTGATTAATTAATTAAACTAAATAGATTAAACACATAAGTACGATCGCTGCGAGCATAAACACATATTCGTTTGGTAATCCCAGCAGTACTATTACTTGGTTTGCCTAGTAGCATAGTGCTTGGTAATCTCAGTAGTGGACACATGGGTTTAAGACATGTGCAGAAAGTGGAACTGGATACTTATGTTAGGATTAGCTAGATATTAATTAATTAGCTAGATTAAATTAGCTATTAAATTACTTCATTTCTCTATTTTAAGCACTAGGATCATAAAACATAAAATAATAAAAATCATATGCCTCAATTACACTTAACCATACCTTTGTACATCATAAGAGAAATTGGGAAGACAATGAATGATTGATAGGACAAAGTTCACTTCCTAGAGGCTAGTGTACTAGAAGACATAGAGTCCATGGAATTCAACCAAATTGCACATGAATGTTTAGTGATTCGTATGGTTAAGCATAGGGGTACCTCACCACTCATCATTAGCATCATTGTCAAGGATTCTTTTTATTTGAAACATGCACTATCTAGGTTTAGTGAACATCCTTAACATCATTGAACAAACCCTAAGGTCAAAATCATTCTCGCAATAAATATAATCACATAAGCACACTGATATCTTATTTGTATTGCAAAATGTCTTCTTCTCACATGCACGATGATACTAAACTGCCAGTCCCTCAAGAATGTAAGGTGGTATATACTCATCCAAATGAGTATGTGCTTGACTTCACCATCATCCTGCATCAAGATGAACAACTGCGATGGCAAGATATGAAAGGTAGCATTTTAATGCCTCTTGATCGATCTATGCCTAGGATGCTGCTTCAAACTCTTAGAAGGTTGGGCATCTAGAATATTTAAGAGAAGTACATTGTGCATGATTATGACTATAAGGACTATCATCTCGTTGAAACACAATGCAAGAGAGATCGACACCAAGAGAAGCACCATGAGTTTATGAAGGGGAAACATTTCACCAATCCCTTGTTCCTACTTAATCAAAATGATAATGAGGGCCCTCCCTCTGGGGGTTTTCAACATGAAGATTCTCCACCCCTTGTTATTGGTGATGGGGGTGTGGCCTTGAATCTATAGTCCATTATCAATAATCCAAGTTCAAGTAAAAATGGAAGTCAAGGCAAGGGCTCATACAAGCATCAAGATGATAAGAAAACTAATGAATGTGGTTGTGAAAATTGAAGAGGAGTTGGTAGACACCATGATGGTGGTAGTCCTTCTCCCTCTTCACCCTCTTCATCTGCATCTTTTTCTTCATTTTCTGGTTCTAACAAATGCCACAGAAAGAACAATCGTGATGAAGGGAAACAACGGAACAACAATGATGATCATCAAGCCCACCATGAACAAATGGGTAGTAGAGGACTTCATCAAAATGATGATGATGATGAGCCTTTGCTAGCAACTTGAAGCATGCTAAATATTGTAGAGGTCGTAAAAATTCCAACCAAGCATATGAAATATAGTCGGATCATACGACTTGATATGCACAATATTCCTAGATTTGAGGGGGGATATAACTCTGATTCACAAACACATATTCAATATTTTCACAATGTATGTTTCTTACAATATATTGAAAATGATTGGCAGAAATTAAAGCTATTTTCCAAGACACTCATCAAGGAAGCAAAAGCTAATATCAGTCCTTGGAGCTAAAATCCATCCAAAGGTGGAGTACAATGCTGGAGTTATTTAATAATAAGTATCATACATACTCCAGAGTGTCTAATCTAAGAAGGAAAATCCAAGGATGGATGCAAGGAAACCATGAACCCTTGGACACCACCATGGGTAGATACTACTCTCTCATACATCGATGCCCTGGCCATGGTTATTCTCAACGGGAAAAATTTCACCATATCATAGATGGACTTAGATCCTAAATGAGAAGAACTCTTGGGGTTTATGCTTAAGGGAGACTATTAAAACTCAAAGCCCATCAGATCCAAGGCTAATTGAGCAGGTAGTAAAAGAAGAAGAATACTTGAGGAAATGTGAAAGTGTTAAAGAATACAATAAGGATCCTTCCATCAAAAAGAGAGAAGTTTGATTTTATGACAGTGAGGAGCAGTCATCACTTGATGAGGTGGTAAACAGAAAGACCTTGCTGATTCAAAAATCTATTTGAAATTTCAGCCAAGGTGGATAAAATGTGGGATTCATTAGATGAAAAATTTTAGACTACTCTAAAGATTACCAAAGAATTAAGAGAGCAAGGTAGTGATCATAATCGTAGAAGACGGAAAGAAGCTGAACGTGCCTACGAAAGGGGTAATGAAAAAATTTTTGTGATAGATGAAGTTGTGAAAATTGAATCAAATGATGATGGTGGATGTGACATTTGCCAATATGAACATCCTAAGGGATGTTGCCCCATTGTGTCACATCTACAGGAGTCTGGGGTGTATGCTTTGAATCCACAACTAGCAAAAAGACAAATGCCTTGAAGATTGCCTTATCCTCAAGGTAATCCTAGGTAGTTCCATTAGCAACAATAATATTATCCAAGTGGAACTCCACTACAACCATACGAACAATATCAATAGTGGCACCAACCACAGTCATGGGGGATGCTACCACTATGATAACAGTACCCTTATCGGCCAGGAGATCCATATGGGTATTACATTCAGCAACCCTTATCTCCACATGACTCTTCTAGTCACTTTTCTCCTTTCCAACATCACTACTACCCTCCCAAATACTATAGAGCTCATTCTCCACATTCTAGGAGGGATGCCACATTCTATCCTTATCCTCCTCCCTCAACATAACTAGTACCTACTCCATCCATGGAGGGTGAACTTCCAGCCTAGGTGCAATAATGTAAGGCAACCAAGGTCGTCAATCTACAACTGATTCATCAACCAAAGGTTTCAGAACCTCATGCTTGTAAAATACCATTCTTCCAAACGAATATCCCTACTAAGCCCTCACAAACTTATACAGCTAGTTATCCTACTCCTACCACATCCTCTACAAATCATTCCATTAGGTTCCCTTCAAACCAAATGCCATCCAAAACCCATACTATTATGCTCACTCATGTCGTATCTGATTAGATCCTAGCTAGAAACCTTCCTAGAAAATTAGTTGACCTTGGAAGTCCCCTTATCTATTTAAAGATTTCTAGGAATGAACCATGTAAAGCTCTTCTTGATTCAAGTTCTCGCGTGGACTTGATTTCTCATGAAATGTATACTACCTAGAACCTACTGCCTCTTAAGAAGAGCAATCTTAGATTGGAATTGGTAAACCAATCCATCAATGTTCCATTGGGACTGGTTGAAGATATTGTGACCACTATCTATGGGTGGTCTTATCTTGTCGATTTCCTAGTAATCAAGGTTGAGAATTGTAAGGGAGACTTCCCAATCATTATGGGAAGGGCATGGCTAAGTACTATTGATGCAAGAATGGACATCAGAGATATTTCCCTAGAGATATCTAAGGAAAATGCATTTGGAAAGATCAAGAAGAGACAATTTCCATGCATCACATACAATGATACAGGGTGCAATTGCGTATAGAAACTTTGGCCCATAAAACAAGCATCTATTTCTGCATGTAGTTAATGTGTACATGAGGCATATATTCAAAAGTGTCTATACGTAGTAGCCACAAAAAAATAGGGGACCCAATGGTTGACTACTGATTCTGACAACAACACAATGTGCATGGAACCTATTAAGAGCTTAACATGTGCTTATGTCACAGGCATCGATGAACTAGAGTAAGTTCATCACCAACTCTTTCATGATGAAAATGTTGATACTAATTGGAAAAAGTTGGTGATCCCTGAGAATTTCTAACAAGAGCCCCTAGAGTTGAAAACTCTACCTGCTGGCTTGGAATATGCATTCTTAAAAAATGGTAAGCTGGTCATACTTAGTGCCAAACTTTCTTCTGAGCAAAAATCAAAATTGTTGAAATTGGTCAATAAATGGCCAACAACCTTTGCTTGATCATATCTTGAACTCACTGAAATTGATCCATGAATATGTCAAAACTACATTTATAGGGATCTATCCATGAAGCTAAGGAGGCAACCACAATGATAGTTGAATCCAAAATTGAAGCAAACCATCAAAGAGGAGATTCAGCAACTCCTTAAGGTAGGGTTCATTTACCCCATTGCGGATAGTGAGTGGGTCAATCCACTCCTGATAATGCCAAAGAGAGGTGGCAAATGGTTGGTTTGTATCGACTTCAGGCTATTAAACATGGCAACATTCAAAGATAATTATTTGTTGTCATTCATTGATCAGGTGTTGAACACCATATCTAGGCATTGCTATTATAGTTTTCTAGATTGTTATAGTGACTATAATCAAATTTAGATTTC
The DNA here is from genome assembly GCA_015680685.1 of Gnetum montanum. Taxonomy (NCBI): domain Eukaryota; kingdom Viridiplantae; phylum Streptophyta; class Gnetopsida; order Gnetales; family Gnetaceae; genus Gnetum; species Gnetum montanum. The sequence goes on from MNCI01035467.1 coordinate 525,292, forward strand.
ACTAAAAGATTAGGCCAAAACAACATTCACAAGTCCTTTGGGAACCTTTGCATATTGTAAGATGCCTTTTGATTTATGCAATGTTCATACCACTTTCCAACGTTTGGTCTTAAGCATTTTTCAGTAGCAAATAGGTAGTAGAGTAGAAGTCTTCATGGATGACTTCTTCACTTATGGCACTACATTTGAGCAAGCCCTGGACCACCTTAAGTAAGTACTAAAAAGATTTTTGGAAACAAGTCTGTGGTCCAATTAGCAAAAGAGTCATCTCATGGTCCAAGAAGGCATTATATTGGGGTATTAAATTTCATAGGAAACGATCGAGGTAGATCCCAAAAAGATAAGGGTCATCTAAGGAATCACTCACCAACCAGATACTATTAAAGATGTTTTGTCATTCCTTGGACACATTGGCTACTACTGCCAATTCATAGAGAATGTCTCTAAAATCATGAATCGTTGTTCGAGCTAACAAAGAAATATGTTCCCTTCAACTAGACCAAGGAATGTGAAGATGCATTTCAAAGCCTCAAGAAAAAGCTTGTAGAAACTCTAATTCTACAAGCACTTGACTAGTTCAAACCATTCAATATCATGATATATGTATCTAACTACACCTTAGGAGTCATGCTTATGTAGTTGGTTGATAAGAAATATCCATATTACATCCACTATGCAAGTTGAAGCATTGTGGATGCATAGTTGAATTACACCACAAGGGAAAGAGAATTGATGATTGTGGTGTATGCTCTAGAATAGTTTAGGAACTATGTGCTTGGATATAAAGTGTTTTTGCACACTGATCATGGTGCCATCCACTTCATCATGAATAAGCCAACAGTGAGTCCTCGTGTCATATGGTGATTAGTGATCTTATAGGAATTTGATCTTACAATGATAGATTGAAAAGGAATTAAGAGTGTGGTCACCGATCACTTGTCTCTGTTGTGATGGGATAACAAAGAGGAGGAAAGTCTACTCTCAGACCAATTTCTTGATGAACTCCTCTCTACTGATGCAACAAATGAAAAAACTCCCATAGAACCAAAATGGTATGATGGCATCCTCACTTATCTTCTCACTTAGGAGATGCCATAAGAACTGGGCTACAACAAGAAATAATAGTTTCTTCATCGGGCTAAGCACTTCATGGAAATTAACGAACACCTTTACAAGATGTGTGCCGATGGCCTGGTTCATTAGTGTGTACTTGATGTAAATTAATTGTGTGTTCTCTAGGATGCTCAAGAAGGTCCTTGTGGAGGCCACTATGCTAGGAGACACCTAGCCATAAAAATCTTGATGGCAAGATACTATTGGCCCACAATCTTTAGGAATGCCCACCAATTAATTTGATCTTGTGAGTGTTATCAATGAGATGGTGGGATGATCACACAAATGGAGGATCCTCAACAATGGATTCAACCACTACAACCCTTTGACATATGGGGCATAGAGTTCATGGGTCCCATCACACTCATGTCCAACAAGAAGGCATATATAAGCGTTACTATTGACTATTGTACCAAATGGGTAGAAGCAATGACCGTCACTAACTGTACATCATCCACTACTGCTAGATTTGTACAACAAAATGTTGTGAGAAGGCATGGGTTGTCATGTGCACTGATTTTTAACAACAAAACCCATTTTACATGTGCTAATTTTTGAAAACTCATGCAACACTTAGAGGTTGAACATAAATTAACAACACCCCATCACCTCCAAGCCAATGATCAAGTAGAGGTGACCAATAGGGAGATTTCAAAGATTCTAACAAGAACTATTAGCAAATATAGAAGAGACTGGAACACAAGACTCAACGATGCCCTTTGGGCCTACTACTCAACATGGAAAATCCCTATTAACTATTGTCCCTACAAGTTGGTGTATAGAAAACTTCCAATGCTCCCAAATCAATTCGAGCTCCATACACTCTCAACAACCTCTAACCTAGACCTTGACCTAACTCTGGCACAAAAGGAAAGATTAATTAACCTAAATGTGCTAGATGAAAATCGATTAGTAGCCCTGTCCTGGAATGAAGTGCACAAGGCATTCAATAAACAACAACATGATCTTAGAATATGGAAAGTAAAATTTTAACCAGGAGATAAGGTCCTCTACTGAAATCCCACACACGTACCTTAGCGAACCAAATTATAAACATTGTGGAAGAAGCCTTATATAATTGATGAAACCTTTCATTCTAGGACCATGATCATATACAAACCTGAAATCCCAAACAAAAAGTAGTTGGTCAACATCCAATGGGTAAAGTCTTTCCACAAGCCTAAGCAAGCTAGTGTAACAAATACCTCAACAGATGGACAATCATGCTCAATCTTTCGGATCTCCTCCTTCCAACATAGTTGTGGGGGAGATGGTCATCAGTGCTAATCATATACATGGCTCTTAAATTTTTCTATTTTTTATTTTACACATTTTTTTTGTTTTTGCAAATTGTTTATTTTACACATTTTTTGTTTTTAAATTTTTTTTCTATTTTATACCATTTTTTATACCATCATTAGTACATTTAAATTCTTCTTGAATATTTTACACTTTCTTATATATTTTAATTTATTTTAGTGTGATTTTCTAATTTTTTGTTAATAAACATACTTTGTGCCAACAGGACATAGTGGTGCTGCAGCTGTTGCTAACAGTGGTTTGTGCTTAATGTTTTGTTTGCTAATGTCTGGTTTCTATTTTTGAGTTTTTTTTTACTAATGGCTATGACATAATTTCTTTTTCATGGAATAGGTAGTGAGTCCACAACATCCACCTATCCACATATTCTATGGTTTTCTTTGTTTTGGAAGTATGAGGTCCCTTTCATTAAATAAACTTTTAATAAATTTATGACCTCGGTAGTTGTCAAAATTGGGAAGGATTCAAAGGTTTTCATAGGATGTGACTTCAAGGAGACTCATTACTTTTTGTACTCTTCTACTTGCTCAGGTGCATGTGTGTTTTCATAGAGTTCTTACTATTCTGTGTCAACCAATAATAGGAAGTTGAATAAGTCTTTGCATGGTGTGGTTCCCATCCAAAAATGAAAAATAAAAAAAAAAACAAAATAAAAAAAATACACATGATGGGAATTCAAAGCACACCCCTTAAACAAATAAACAGGCTACAAGCATTAGTTATGGGACTAGAAAGACATGTTACCCATGCTTGAAGGTCCCCTCTAACTAAGGCCCTCTTTTACTTTCTACTTCTCTTTTCTTCTTCTTAAGGAATGGTGGTTGTTCTATGGGAGTACTATTGTGTCTTGAGGGGATGGATCAGTCTTGGAGTGGTGATGCAAAGTCACTGAAAGTGGTTGTTTTTGGTCTAGACTAAGGATGGATCTTCTTAGGTCATTTAAACACAAATCCACAAGGAACTTCTTATGACCTCAATTCGGAATTTTATTTCACATTCTCCATCATCCATCCATGCTTTCCATAACTCACCTTACTACTAGTTTCCATGTTCTTGTTTTGTGTCTTTTTTTGACATACTTGAATTCTTTGGTAGAATATTCTAGGGTTTGGTCCTTAACTTCTATCAACCATTAATCACCTATGTGGTACACAGACTCCTTAGGTTGAGGTTACACAAGGGAAAACAGGAAATGTGCCTACTATGGGAATGACCCACTTGCATATCTCTTGGTTGGGTTTGTTAAGAACTTTATCCTTAGGCATTCATGCAATCAAAATCTTTCATACACCCATCTTCTGCAATCGACAATGTGCTCCTTTACACATTTTCTTTAATTTACACATTCTCCATCAAATTTTTGAAGTTTTAGCTTTTAAATACCCTCTTCAATGATTTCATCATATTCTTAGCTTTTCTAGGACTCCATGGACCCCAAATTCATTTAAAAATTCTTTGTATTTTTTGAAATATTCAAGTTTGAAAATCTTGTTTATGGATCCCATAAATGGGGCCCCGTTGATGAAGCCCATGTGTATACGAGGCCCCGTATATGTGGCCCCATTGACATAGTGCAAAAATAGTATAAATATGCACTCCCCCCTTAAAATTTTTACATTTTCTCACAAACACCAAGGGATTTTTTCAAATTTTTAGAGCCCATAACTTCCTCATTATTTATCCAGATCACTTTGTTCTTCAACCTTGTAGCTCTCGGAGGTAAGCTCTTAGTCATGGGGGCCACAAATTTATCATTTTTGATAGAAATTTTTTTAGCATTTTTCTAACTCTCACAAAGGTTTAACTAAGAAATTAACATTTAAACATCAAATTACAAAAGTTAAACCCTTCCAATGAGCTTAAGTGTCACTCTTAATAAAAAATTAATTAATAAAATAAGAATAAAATAATCATCTATGATGATCCAATTGTAGCCAAGTGTAACTAACTAACAAGAAAAGATATTCAAATATTTGAAGTTACACATTATACCTACTAATCCATGAATGTGTTGTGATTGCAGATGGCACCAAAAGGGAAACAAACATAGGAAGGAGGACCATCTCAACCAAGGGAGAAATGGCCAAGAACAAGAAGGGGCCAAGAGCAGGCCTAAGAAGAACCAATTGCAATCCATACCACGGGTCCTCTTAGGGAAAAGTTTGAAGTGGAATCTATTCATCAAATTCCAAAACCAACAACAACGACAGAACATTCCCACTAAGATGAGGCATCAACTCAGCAAGAAAACCTTGAGATAACCTTGATGGGAGCCTACCTAAATCAAATCAGATCAAGGAAGGTCCAAAAAGTAGTGCTCTAGGAGTTAAACTTTGGCTCTTTCTTGGAGCAAGCACCTAAAGAAGTACAAGACCAACTAAAGACCTCTCCCATGTGATCAATTATCACTTCTAGTGGGGAGTGGCACATGGGAGAGACATTCTTATTCTGGAACAATAGGCAAGCTAGTTCAATGGTCAAAATCAAGAACATTTCAGTGTCCTATTCGCTGTAGGCCATTGCTAAAGCACTTGGGTTGCCAAAAATTGGGACAAATCTCATCAAGATTCTAATGTAAGTGGACCCCATCATCAAAAAGGAATGGATGCAATGGTGCTATGGTATTGACGACAAGGAGTATGATGTGCTCACATAGGTAGAAATAATTCACTACAAGATTGCAGCCTATCACCTAAACCCCACAATGAGGCCTAGCAAGATCACTACTTTTTCTACCCGTGCATGCACTAATTTGAATGGGAAATTCACCATCAACCTTCCATAGCTGATCTATTTGGAGATAGAGAAATGATTTAAGAAAAATAAATGTGGAAGGAAGGCACTCCCCTTTTCATGCCTCATAAGAAAACTTTGTCAAAGGGGAGGGATAGTCTGCTATACAAATGATGTTGTCCAATGCGCTCTAATCACTAATTGGGTAGAGATTATGAAGGAAAATATGCCTACAACAACCATTCATGAAGAGAAGTAGCAACCACCACTACCACCTGCCACTCAAACAATTGTGCTAAACATTTCTGCAACATCCCAATAGTTGCACAAGTATTGAGAATGGCTCTTGAGTAAGAAAGAGAAATAACCAAGCATGAGTGGTGGAGACCTCAATGAGGTGGTCTAAATAATCAACCTAATGGGAGGAGGTGGATCCATTTTCTAGGCCCAACGAATGCAGTTGTCTACAAAGTCAAATCCTAGCACCAAAGAAGTAATAATATCTCTCACAAAATAACAACCACTCTTAGAGATTTTTGGGAATGATGCAACCTTCTTAGTGTGCTTGGATGAAGGCAAGGGGGAAATAGTACTGGTGATGTAGCACTAAGGGTAATAAACAACAATAGAGGTGGTTGTTGATAGAATTTCCGAAACACTCAATGCACTTGCAATGTTTGTACTAGATGTCACTACACTTAAAGATGTGAAGATGTTTGTAGGGATCATAAGTGATAGTTTAAGCATAGCCTAGCATGAAAAACTACTAGACCTACTAGTAGGAACTAGGTGACAACTTTTGAATGTCTTTGATCTTTCAAATAGTATTACTGCAACCTAATCGGATTTGCTAGAGGCACGAGGAAAAAACATTATTTTGGAAGGGAAACTTGAAATAGTTAAGAAGATGAATGAATTCTTGGGTACTAAAGTTGTTGAATTAAGGGCCTAGATTGCTAACCGTACATTTCTCAACCTAGTATTGATAAGAGATGTCTTGAATAGCTTCATACCAAACTAAAAGGTGTTGAAGGTGCGATGAAGATGGCGGTGTTCTACCGATCTTTGGTAGAGGCTACCTAGCACAAAATTCAAAAGGCCTTGGATCTGACCCTACCAAGAGAATGTGCAACGGACCATAGAGAACCATCACCTACAAAATGTTGATGTGCATAAACAACAATTAACCAACTTTATCCATCAACAACAAGAGCAACTAGCTAGAGCAAACATAGAACTAAAGAGATTGGTAGCTGATAATAGAAACCTCTCTATGAAGGAGGTTTGCACCCTTTCCCAAAAGACTGCAATAGAGGTAGTAGCCTAGAAATCATAGGCTCTCAAATTCAAGAGAGTTAAGGATCACTACAGAGACTAGGTTGGTCTACAAAAAGAAGTAAATGAGAAACATATCCAAGTGGCGAAGGAAAAGGTGAATGAGACCCTCTAGCAACTCCAATAAGGATGAAAATTATGGCAACCCATCATTGATGGGATTGATCAGTACAATAAAGAATAAATTCACCTAAAGGAGTTGCAGCTAGAGGAAATGATGAAATGCATGGAGCTCACCAATCTCCGATATGCGAATCTAGCTATGTTGACTGCTGGATGGCTATGGTTAGAACTAGAGAAGCAAGTGGCTATCTCATACTTGTTGTATAAGGCCAAGTTCAAGCACCACAAGGACACCAAGCAAAAGCTCACGGTGATGAATGCTGAACTTAAGGTTCTCAAGGACAAATACATTAATTAGAGATCTACCTCCGAGAACCTAGCCAAAATAATGAATGACTACCAGGAGCTATAAAATACAATCAAGATGTTTGATGTCAAATGCAAGAAATTCTCTACCTGGTTTGTTAATGTTAAGAAGTTGTTCCCAGTAATGCCTTGTCTATGGGGTATCCCCATTCCAGCTCACATTGGCGATGTTGTGTGGACTGTGAATGATCCTTAGAGTAAGGAGGAGAAGATGAAGGAATTATTAAATGCCTTTTATCTTCCACCCTAGGTTGTAACTGCAGCAAGACAACCATAGCTGCCTTAGCCACCACATGTACCTGAAGCTAGTGAAGGTCCTTCAAAATCTCAAGAGCCTCCATTGCCTAGGATTATTTGATCTTCTCAACTACCTTCAAGCCATCAAAGGATGTGTTATCTATTTTTAAGTAGTCATATCATGGTGTTCAATTTTATGTCATGAATACCACAAATTTTTGTAATGTTGTTGATTTGTATACTCAAGCACTTAGTCTTGTGATGTTAGTTTGTTATGTCAAAAATTAGTCAATAATCCCATACCTTCCCAATTTTGTCAAGGAACTCAAGGATGAGTTTCATTCAATTGTGGGGGTATGATGAGGCATTAAAGTGTCATGTTGACAGACCCTCATTGATGTGGCCTTTTCGACTAGCCCTCATCGATGCAGCCCCATCTACGTGGTGTTGCCCTATCGACGTAGCATTTGTTGCATCTATGAGGCCCCATTGACTTAAATCCATAATAAAGTCTATAAATATGTGCTCACTAACCATGTTTAAGGGAGGAACGCGATAGTTGCAATAGAGCTCTTGTAGGTTTTTCATTTCAAAGTTAGAATATTTCTCTGAGTGCCCATAGCAAGAGTCCAAAAGTATAGGGGGATCTTTATTTGAGCACTAATGTACCTGGGCACACTAGTATGACCAGTAATAAAGACAAGCCTTTTGATCAAACCTTGCAACACTTAGAATAGATTAATTATTTATATTTTCATTTACTATTTTCATTAATTATGTAATTAATTAAGCTAAATAGATTAAACACATAAGTACGACTACTTTGAGCATAAACACATATTCACTTGGTAATCCCAGTAGCACTATTACTTAGTTTACCCAATAGCATAGTGCTTGGTAATCCCAGTAGTGGATATGTGGGTTCAAGACATGTGTGAAAAGTGGAACTAGATACTTATGTTAGGATTATTTAGAGATTAATTAATTAGTTAGATTAAATTAGCTATTAAATTACTTCATTTCTCAATTTTAAGCACCAAGAATATAAAACATAATATTATAAAAATCATATGCCACAATTACACTTAACCATACCTTTGTACATCACAAGTGTAATTGGGAAAACAATGAATGAATATTACAGCAAATTTTACTTCCTAGAAGCTAGTGTACTAAAAGACATAGAATCCATGGAATTCAACTGGATCACGCGTGAATGCTTAGTGATTTGTATGATTGAGCATAGGACTATTGATGAGTGGCTAGGTATCCCTACACTCAACCATACGAATACGAGCATGTATGCACAATCTGGTCGAACTCCACAGATGGACTACTTGTGGTATTTAGATAGTTACATGTTGATCGTAGTTCACCATATTTCCACCTAGACTAGTATTCGCTTATCATGTATGGTTTAGTCCAGAGTGAGGTGTATGATATGATTTCTAACACTAGGCTACTCCTAGAGACAATGGAAACTAATCTTGATTAAACTAATAAGTAATAGGAAATGAAGTCTAAGCTAGCCTAAGTGCGATGAACATATATCCTTAATCATCCATACGCATCTTAGACCTCATGTACTACTTCTGGGATTACCAAGCGCACATTACTTAAGCACTTCTAAATACACTTCTGGGTTACCAAGTAGTTACACTTCAATGTTCATGATTAAGTCGTACTCATTCTGCATTTAACAATAGGAATAGTCAATGACGGTAAAGAAATATTAACTAAGAAAATAATAAATAAAAATAACAATTAAACAATTAAAAAATAAGTGAATGCTGAAATGATGGAGTAATCTCGATCTTTATTACCGATCATGTGCCTGTCCAAGTACGTCATACTCAAATAAAGGTTCCATACAATTACAATCATCACACTATGGGCATGCACTAGGGAAAGAACTGAAATGAATTGAAAATTGACAAAAAATACTCTACACTTACGCTTACCAACTCCCCCTTTCTTGTGCACCTGAATGTGGTATTTATAGGCCTACATAGGAATCATGATATCATGTATTTGATATCATTATCCAAGCTATGATATCACGTACCAAATATCAAGGATTCAATATTGGGGCATGACAAAACACGATTCATCATACCCCCATGACTAAACAACAACTTGTCCTCAAGTCAAACAAAATGAGAATGAGTTTGATTGATTACACAGTGGATAGGTATGGGATTATTGACTAACTAGGAATTACTCATGCCATAGTAAGGGATTGAACAAAACAAAATTGGGACATAGATATAGAATTTATAAAAAACAAAATTTGTTGGAACTCATGTGGTTCCTGGCAATGGTGGCTTCTCCATGGATCTCTTCCCCTTATCTTATGCTCCAGGTTTTGGAAATGGATGTCTCTGAAGAAGTGTCTGGAGCTCTTCTTCTTTGGTTCAGGGATCCTGTGTTATTCAAGCTAATGCTCCAATGTTTGATGGAGTCAGCACCTCCCATGGACATGGCAATTGTGGGAAGATCTAATTGGCCTTGACATACCAAGCCGCAAACAGCCATCATTCCTCTTCATAAGCTCTAGCTTTGTCCTTGCATTCTTGGTAGTCTATGAGCTGTTGAGCCAAATCTGCTATGAAATCCTTCTATCCTTGGTAGCTAGTTTTGACCACCTCTAATTCAAAATTTTCCACTTTTAATTTCTACAGCATCTTCTTGTGTTCAACAAATTTTGTTTCATACTTTGTGTAGGTGGTTTCTACTTGCTTTTCCAATTCTATTTGTAGGTGTCTTGATGTCAACATGGCCAAGTTGGCATACCACAAGTTTGCCAACTCTATATATTCTATGAGATCTTGTATCTATAGGTCCCATCTTTTTAGTTCTGCTTGGTGGATGAAGGCATAAGTATCCAATATGGCCCTCCAATTAGCATTTTGAGCACCAAGTGTGTTAATGTGGGCTTTGGCCATATGTATTTATTTTTCTACCACTTGTTTGTACATCCCCACCTAATCTCTGAATTTCTCCTTAAGCTTCTCATGTCGCTTGGCCTCATTCTGCCACACACTTATTTCAATTGCCATCTTTTGATGGATGGATCATGCGTACCTCCTCCATTGAGAGGGTTTTTTTTCTCTTGCCAAGTGATTCACATCCTAGTTGACCTTATTAATTGTTCTCATAATTGCTGAAAATTTTCCTTGAGAACATTCTTTTTTTTCTACTATAGTCAACTAGAGATTTTTGGCAGTGAGGCATTTATTTTCTTCTTGTGAGACCTTGAGTGCTTTGGCGTGTGCATATGTTTGAGATTGTGCCTTAGAAGCATCTCAATCAGCCTTCTCTTTTTCCTTAGCCACTTTTTTATTCTCCTCCAACAATTTATTCATCTACTCTGTCTAGAAGGATTCTAGTTGGTCTACAGGAATGAATTGGTACATATCCTACTATGCAACTTCTAGGATGACAAGCTTTTCTTGGAGTCTTTCTAACTCCTCCTCTACATGCTTGACCCTGACCTCTGTCATAACCAGCTTCCCTTTTGTGGATATGAGATCTGATTATGTTGTTGTGACATCTTGAGGGATGTAAAACAAGGACATCATTACTTGTCCTATCTGCTGCATTCAATCTATAACATCCTCATGATCCGCAGGAGTCATTAAGGGCCCGAGCAAATCTTAAGCATCGCGTGCTTCTGTAAAATCTACCGGTGGCATAATAGGGACATTAAATAATTCTTTTATGTGATCTGTAACCACTTCTGCTACTCCCACTACATCTTGGTGCTACATGACCACTACTGTGGTGCCTTCACCAGTTTCTAATTTCACCTGAAAAGATGCAACGTTTCCAAAGATTTGTTGTGACCAGTGTGATTCCCCTCCTCCTGTTTTAATAAACACCTTGTCCCATGCATGATCAATTGAGATCATGGATCATATGGCATCATCAATGATAGCTGAAGAGATTGGCTTCATCACAGCTTCCCTAACTAACCATTTCAGCAATGGCTCTGAGATGGCTCATTGATAGTCGATAGTCCTATGGCAGTGGTGGTGGCTGGTCTTGCTGACCTATAAGTTGTGTGCTGGGCCCCGCTTCCTGTTCTTTCTCAGGCTCTAGTGTCTCACCAACACTTTTCCTTGGGGTTGGTGGCTTCAATAATTCAACGAATGAAGCATTTTGGGCCTTTCTGGGGACATCATTGGTGTACCACAGAATTCTAGCATGTCAGCATAGCTTCTTGATGAGATAGGGGAAGGGCAATACAAACTTCTCCATCTTACATTCTTCAAATCACCTCAAAATTTTTTTAAGATATAGATGGGGTAGGTTGGCATTAACCTTATCCATTAATATGGTACTTCCTCTAGCCATATATGTGGAAATTATATTTAAACATTTTTTTGGAAAAATGTGATATATACCAATTTTGAAGTAAATTCTCTCTTCAAGTGTAAGCTCTCCATATGCTTTATCTTCCTTGTTGTACACCCTTTTCAACCATATCTTTCGTGCATCAACATCAAAACAAGTGGACAAGTGAGTAACCTTTGGTCTTGTATTCAGAAGATTTAGAACTTTCAAAATGGCTTTGGCAGAGAAATTACTAGAAATACCACCAATATCAACGATTATCTCTTCTTCTTTGTTATGCCAAAATTGGTATGTCTCTCCCAAGTACCAATCACCACTTTTAGAGAGAATAGGCCACAGTGGGGATCCTTTAACTTGGTCCCTGACTACTTCAAGAGCAAACTCAATGAAAGGTCCAAAGTTAAGTTCCACAATCACAGTTGCTAATGTGGACCTTTCACAAATCACCTACATAATGGATGCTGAATGATTATGCCTCCTACTCTATATGTCCCTTAGGAGACACCTGGCCTCTGCCTTTCCTTGGCCATTTGGATGCACCCTGAGAGGGTCCTCCTTGCTATCCTATTTTAGGGGCCATCTACAATCATACGGAACCATCTATTAGTAAATTTATTTACAAAATTTGATTTATACCTTACTTCTTACCTTAATAAATTCATTTCTTGTCTAGTGTGATTTAGAGTTAAAAAATTTTACAAAAGTTTCCCCTAAAAGTTTTGATATTAGGCCCAATTTTGATTAGGTGACTCCAAATAAAATAATTTTCATGGTCTGGGTGAAGAGATAAAATTAATTTGAAATTTTTTTTTAACATTTTTAAGGTCATTTACCCTTTATGATATCCTTTATGCAATGATGAATTCAAAAAAAACTATGTACAACTTGGAGTGTACCCTCCTCCCATGACTAAGTCAAACATCCAGGTTTAGATAGGTTCGATTAGAATGAGAATCGGAGCATTAATGAGAAAGATATGGAAGTTGGAATGATAGGTGCTCAGAGTGTCAGAATTCATGGAAGAAAATTTCAACAACTTCCCTTGCATGAACAATGAAAAATTACATTGGCGTGCATAGTGGGGTCCCTATATATAGTTTTTATAAACACGATATCACATACTCGATAGCGTGGAACCAATATCGTGTCCCTTTGAAAATAGGGTACTTGGAAAAATTGATAAATTTTTGAATTTCCAAGGTCAAAAATGAAGAGTTTAAGCTTAATTCGAAAGGTCTAGGGTAACATTGAAGAGACTGAAAGGCACCAAAAGTGTAATGAAGTGGAATTTGACAATGAAATGCATGAATAGGATGAGGAAAAAGGACATGTTGTAGTACATAGGAATGTTGGAATTTAAAATAATGATAAAGGGAAAGATTATTGTAGCAATGTAATACTTGGCGGGTATAAGATGATGTGGTGATGTGCAAAGGGTCCAAATTACAAAAATTACGCAAGTGGGTCCTCCCCAAAGTAGGTTCCTACCTATCATTCCCTTACGTAACCACACTTAAAAATTTCCATAGGCACTAAAAGGGTTAAATGTAATCCACACCAATTCCACAAAACACATACATATATATACTGCCACGATGAGGTATGAGTTTGATGCTACACAAGACACAAGTTAAAAATACATGAATAGCGAGATGAGGTGAATTGTAGAAGGGATTGTAGAGATCGGGACAAGAGGTAACTAACCTACGGCATAATGAATCTGGAGTATAGGGTGTGATTAATGTGTCATTAGACTATCACTCCAAAATCAAGACCAAGTCCATTCCTTCAATGAGTGACATTGCATTGTTTCATCCAATGATGGACAACTAGAAGAGCACCATGACAACAAGGCATACAATCACTTGGCATTTTGTCCAAGGGAGGAGTGATTTGGAATTTCTCTACAGCCCATTTTTCTTGATCTTTTCTTTGTGTTTTTCTTCATTCTTTTCTTTCTTCTTTTTTTTCTTCTTCTAGCTACTTTGGCACTTTATTTTTTCCAAAAGTGATTTGGAAAAGTTGCCAACCTTCAGGCGTGGGTGCATGTCTTTCCAGTGGGATCCCCAGAACAGCATTGAGTTCCTTTATTAAGTGCCTTTATTACTCTTACTTCCATTTTTTGTTGGATCTACAAGGATCTTAGTACAACTAGGCTACATGATAGCTCCTACAGATGTCACCAAAGAGAATCCACAAGTCCCCTTGATGTCATACCCTAGTCATTCCTTCTTGGTCTATCATTTTTTGCTATGGACAAGATGAGCACAAAATTACATTAAATTTTAATGATGGAAAGAATATCATCATTCCCAGAGTAGAACCTCTTATTAATAGAATGGATGGGTGGATGTGGTGGGCTCACTGTCCAAATAAGTAATCTCCTGAGACTTGATAGCATAGAACAACACCTCAACCAATCAAGTCACATGAGTGTTTTATTCATAGGTGAGATTACCCATAAAAATATAAAACAAAAAATAAAAAGATAAAACAACAAATGAAAAGATAAAATAACAAATTGAAAGATGAAAAACTAGAAAACAAAAAAAAATGTAAAATTAAAGAAAAGGAAAAACATTTATTAATTTTGCTTGTCAAAATAAAGGATATTCCCCATAACTAATCCTTTGAGTATGGCTAGAATTAATAAATAGAAAATTTGGATCCAAGCATTTTGGGAACACTGAAGTTCGATCATATTCAANATTCAAGGAGGCAGATGCATTGTAGCATTGAACTTGTGCTGGGTTAGAGGATGTAGTGATTTCAAAACTGTGCTACCTCTTTCTTTGGTCATGCCTAAAGAAAGGATTCTTTCAACATTGTAGAGGACCTCCACTGCTATTGACAGTAGCAGCACAAGTATCATTCATGGGTTGGTGCTGTGGTGCAAAACCTTTTGGTACTATTGGTGGTGATGTAGAAGGGGGTGAAGGATGAAAATATTGAGAGTGAGGAGAAGTGCAAGGAACATGAGGTGGTGATCTTGTTGGAAAGGACATGGGTTGATAGTACTCAAGAGAATGATAATGATGTGGTAAAATAGAGGATGTTGACATAGTTGGGAAAATAGGATGCTAAACATAATAAGCACTT
>MNCI01035467.1:548164-640687 GCA_015680685.1 Gnetum montanum
TGATACTTAAATGCTTGTAACCAAGTCGTACTCGTTCCTCTTCTAGGAGTTTAAGGGTGAGAGAGAGAAAACAGTAAATAACATTAAATAAATAATAGATAAATAAATAACAAAGTGAATGCTGCAATGATGAAGTAATCTCGATCTTTATTGCCGGTCATGTGCGCGTCCAAGTACCACACACTCGAATAAAGACACCGTACAATTACATTCACCACACTGCGGGTAGACACGGGAAAAAACCTAACTTTGGAGGGATCAAACTGCTAGAGCTTCGCTACTCTAAAACTGGGATCCCGAATAAGGGAGAGCTGCCTCTTATTTATAGACATGGCGGCGGACTGCGATATCGCGTATGCGATATCGTAGGGGAAGATGCGATATCGCGTACGCGATATCGCGGGGGATGCGATATCGCGTCGACTGCGATATCGCGTACACAATATCGCGTCGGCTGCGATATCGCGTACGCAATATCGTGGCCTGTGTGAACCGTGTCTCATCACCAGGGGAATTAATTCGTGGAGCCACCTAATCAAATTGGGCCCAATATCAAAACTTTTAGGGGACATTTTTATAAAATTTCCTAACTCTGGATCACACAAAATAACAAACGAATTCATTAAAGGCAAGAAGTAAGGTATAAATTAAAATTTGTAAGAAACCTTACTAATGGATGGCCCCGTGTGATTGCAGATGATCCCTAAATGTGGACAGCAAGGAGAACCCTCTCAAGGTGTATCCAAACAACCAAGGAGAGGTAGAGGCTAGGCATCTCCCAAGGAATGTGTAGAAAAGGAGGCATAATCATTCAACATCCATTAAGAACCTCCTATTACTATGCAATCCGGACAAGATGAAAGAGGAGCCACTAAAGCACCTGAACAAGGACAACGTCTCATGTTATCCCCAGAATGTGCTCAAGTGATCCATGAAAGGTCCATGTCAGCATCTATGATCATGGAACTAAACTTTGGACCTTTCACAGAGTTTGCTCCTAAGGTAGTTAGGGACCAACTGAAAGGATCTCCATTATGGCCTATCCTTTCTAAAAGTGGCACCTGGTACTTAGGAGAGATGTACCAATTTTTTCACAATAAAGAAGAAGGTACCATAGTTAATATTGGTGGTGTGTCTANGCACAATAAAGAAGAAGGTACCATAGTTAATATTGGTGGTGTGTCTATGGATTTTTTTGCCAAGGCCATTTCGAAGTGTTGAATCTTTGAATATGGGGCCAAAATTTGCTCACCTGTCCACTCGCTCCAATGCCAATGCACAAACAATTTTGGTGAAAAGGGCATACGATAAGGAAGACAAGGTATATGGAGAGTTGACTCTAGAAGAGAGAATCTATTTCAAGATCAACACTTATCACATCTTCCTAACAAAAGAACTAAATAGGATCTCAATGTATGCAGCTAGAGGAAGTGTGATATTGATGGGCAAGGTTAATGCTAACCTCCCCCATCTGTATCTCACAGAGATTTTGAGGCAATTTGAGGAATGCAAGATAGGGAAGTTTGCATTTCCCTTTTCCTATCTCATCAGGAAGCTATGCCGANGGCACTTTACCTTGTGTATGATCTATGGAAACTATGGGTCATACAACATCGTTGATGACTTAGAAAAGATTAGTATCATCATGACTTCCCCAATTGACCGTCTCAATGATGGCCCTGAGATGGCTCATCGATAGTTAATAATCTTGTGGTGGTGGTGGTGGTTAGTCTCGCTGGCCTTTGCTAGGCCCTGCTTCTTATCGTTGACTAGGCTATGTACTTGGGAGTTGGCTAGGCCCTGTAGTTTGGGTCATAGTGGTCCCCACTGTCTGTTCTTGTTCCAGCTCCAGTGTCTCATTAGCACTTTTCCTTGGGGCTGGTGGTTTTAGAAATTCAACGAATGAAGCATTTTGGGCTCTTCTGGGGACGTCATTGGTATACCCCAGAATTCCAGCACGTCGGCATAGCTTCCTGATGAGATAGGAAAAGGGAAATGCAAACTTCCCTATCTTGCATTCCTCAAATTGCCTCAAAATCTCTGTGAGATACAGATGGGGGAGGTTAGCATTAACCTTGCCCATNTGTCACAGCAATTCAATTAGACCTCATCTCCACCAAAGGGAAGCTAGTCATGGTCGAGATTAGGGCCAAGCATGCAGAGGCGAAGTTGGAAAGACTCTAGGAAAGGCTCATCACCCTGCAAGTCGCACAGCGGGATCCATCTCAATTCATTCTTGCAGACTAGCTAGAATCTTTCAGGATGGAGCAACTTGCTAAATTATTGGCAAACAATAAAAGAGTGATGGAGGAGAAAGAGAATGCCGATTGGAATGCTTCCAAGGCACAAGCGTAGACATATGTGCATGCCAAAGCACTTAAGGCCTTACAAGAAGAGAATAAACAACTTTTCGTAGACAATCTTCGGTTGACCACTACGGAGAAATAAAAGAATATTCTCGAAGATAATTTTTAGTGGTTGCGAGAATAGTTAGTCAAGGTCAAGCAAGAAATGAATCGCTTGGCTAAAGAGAATCAAACCCTCTCAATGGAGGAGGTACATGCAATCTGTCAAAAGATGGAAATTGAAATAAGTGGGTGGAAAAATGAGGCCAAGCAACATGAGAAACTGAAGGAGCACTTCAGAGATTAGGTGGGGATGTATAAGCAAGTCATTGAAAAAGAGATCCATATGGCCAAGGCCAACATTAACACCTTCAATGCTCAACATGCTAATTGACAGGTCATAGTGGACACCTATGCATTCATCCATCAAGTAGAGCTCAAAAGCCAAGACCTATAAATACAAGATCTTACAGAGTACATGGAATTGGAAAACCTACGGTATGCCAAATTTAGCCATGTTAATAGTAGGATGCCCGAGAACAGAGCTAGAGAATCAGGTAGCTACCACCTACACAAAATATGATTCAGAATTTGCGGAACACAAGAAGACGCTGCAGAAGTTAGAAGTGGAAAATTTTGAGTTAGAGGTGGTCAAAACCAACTACCAGGGACAAAAAGATGTCATGTCAGACTTGGCTCAATAGCTTATAGATTACCAGGTGTACAAGGATAAAGCTAGAGCCTACGAGGAGGAACAACGACTGTTTACAGCTTGGTATGTCAAAGAAAATCTAATGTTGCGTAAATGTTGTGTCTAGGGGAGGTGCTAACTCCATCAAACATTGGAGCATTAGCATGGATGGCACATGACCCCCAAACTGAAGAGGAAATCCTCTAGGCACTCCTTCAAAGCCATCAAATTCCAAAAACTGGAGCACAAGATAAGGGGAAGTGACCCATGGAGGAACCACTCCCACCTAGAACCACATGAACTCCAACAAAGTCTTGTACTTTTGTAATTTTCTGTTCATGTCCCAATTTTATTATATGCAATCCTCCACTGTGACATGAATAAATTCTTAGTTAGTCAATAATCCCATACTTATCCACTGTGTAATCAATGGGGCTTGTCCTCATTTTTTTCGACTTGAGGACGAGTTTGCATTTAGTCATGGGGGTATGATGAACCATGATTTGTTAGGCTTTGATATCAGACCCTCGATATTGGGCCTTCGATATTGAAGCCCCAATATCGAGTATGCAATACTTCGGCCTAACAAGCGATATCAGATACATGATATCATGGTCTCCTTGCAAGCCTATAAATACACAATGGGACGCATGGGAGAGTAATAGGAAGTTAGCATTAGAGTAGGATCTTTTTGTCAGTTCTTCCTCTCAACCCTTTCACCAATGCATGCCTGTAGTGTGATGATTGTAATTGTATAGAACCTTTATTCGAGTGTGACATACTTGGACACGTACATGACTGGCAATAAAGATCGAAAGTTACTTCATCATTGTAGCATTCACTTAGTTTTAATGTTATTTATTGCTTTCTTACTTAATGTCTCTTTACCTTCCTCTCCTATCCCTGTTAGTAAACATAGAATGAGTATAACTTAATCACGAGCATTTAAGTGTGACTACTTGGTATCCCAGTAGCATATCTAGGACATGCACTTGGTAATCCCAGTGGTAGTACACAAGGTCCAAGATGTGTACGAATGATTAAGGATAGATGCTCATCGCACTTAGGCTAGCTTAGACTCTCTTTACCCATTCCCTCTAAGCTTAATTAAAGTTATTTTCCATTGCCTTTATGAGTAGCACTAGTTTAGGACCACATCATACACCTCTCTCTGGACTAAACCATACGTGACAAAGCAAATACTAGTCCAAGTGGGAAGACAACGAACTGCGATCAACGAATAACTATCTAGATACCATAATTAATTCATCTGCAGAGTTCAACCAGATCATGCGTGGACGCTCGTATTCGTATGGTTGAGTGTAGGGATACCTCACCACTCATTAGTGATGATACAAAAAGGCTAATTTCATGATAACATATATAATTATAATTGTTTGAGAATTATTGGAAACAAAAATTTTAGTATATGTATCATAAGTTATACATCCATTAGCATCATTTTAGCCTTAGCCTAGCTACATGGGATTGTCAGCATTTTACCAATAGCCAAATTTTCTTTTCAATATTTTCTCTACATGTCTCAAAGTCGATATATAAAATATTTTCAAACCTCACTTGTATATTATGAAAAGGGCCAAAGTCATGAAATATGACATAAAATAGTAGAGAAACAATGTCCTATAGATAGTTAGTTGAAGTTATGTGAACACGTGTGTGTGCATATATATATGCTAAGGTGCATACCTTTATATTATTCTTATGTATTCTCATTGTGTTATGTAACAAGAGTAGTGGAGTCATGGGAATTAGTGGTTATTATTGAAGTCATTGAAGTAGAGGGATGGAGCACCATGCAAGGAAAGTGCAATGGTGGTTTATTATTATTATTTATTGGTCACTCCTCTCTCTCCTATGAAAGGAAGCCTTCCTTTCCATTTTTACAAGTGTGATGAAGAGCTATTTTCAATATGAATTTGATTAAGCCATTGCTTCTTCTTTCTAATTCTATTTTCTATTCGTTTGCAACATACTTTAAAAGCTCTATGATCTTCCCTCCACTATTCTTCCACTTGTGCAATATATATGATTCACATCATGGGCCACCATGATATTCTCATAGTCATTTTCACAATCTAGCTCTTGCATTATTATTCTTAGATTCTTGCAAGCTTATTTATTTCATCCTCATAATTATTTCTAGCATTCTCATAGCATCATTTCTCTTAATTTTAAACATTGCATTTCTCAAGATCACTAAAGTTTAGAGTTTAGCTCAATTTATTTTTACAAAAAATAGAAAATTAATTTGTGTTTGTGCTTCCACTACCAAACTTTGATACAAATAGTCAATTAACCAATTTGTTTTAAAGTTTTCAAATAAGATTATCTTATTTTTTATTTATTATGCTTATTACTCATTACTTTTAGTTGACAACTATTAATTCTTTGATGTGTGGATGCCTTATCTTCCATAACAAATGAGATATAGGTTTAGGTTACTAATTATGGCTTGCATCATATAAGTTACAAGGTTAATTTTAATGAATTATACTTAAATAAAAAATAATTTACAAATTATTAATAAAATGTAACAAACATTCCCTACCATTCTTTTTAATATAGCTAGTAATTATAACACATATTTATTTAGCTTGAATTCATAAGTTATTAGTTGACTTCTTTTACATTATATTTACACTTCATCTATTGATACTATACTCTTTAGCAAATACTCTTTTCATTAGCCAATCTATAATGCCTCTTGTATAATATAATTATCTATCCGAAAGCTCAATTCACTGAACCATTTCCATACATCTTAATCAATTTAGAACCATCGTCACTCATTCAACCAAGGCTAATGGTGTTGTACGTAGGATTGGCACTAAACGTGTTTACTAGTTCCCTTACACGAACTTTGGTGATAGGTCCATGTCAAAACACACAGGAATCACGGGATATGATTGAATTTTAGCTTAAATCTAGGACCTATAAATTGCAAGTCATTTCTCACACCATCAAGTAGCTGCACATCATGATTTTTAATAAATACTTAAATGCAGAATTTGCATTCCCGTTAAGGTCTTTCCTTCTAAATGATCTTCTTAAAGAGACAACAAGAATCCTCCCGCTGGTAAACCTTGGCCATAATGGGGTTTGTCTTTTTATTAAATAGCCGTTTTTATGAATTCTCCTTTCAAGCTACAGAAAAATTCAGTGTCTCCTTTCATTAAATAGCCCTGCAGGGCTGCAGAAATTTACAGAAAGTTGGCCCACATGTCATGCATGGCATGTCGGCCATGAATCAAAAAAACCTGCACCAAGTCTGTAAATGGGATAAATCGGAAAGAAAAACAGTGCATCCCACTTCAATTTCCATAACAGTGTTTATAGGGTAAAAACAGGAAAACGAAGTTCTTTACAAATGTCGAAGATTCGAAGCAAGCAACGCAGCTCTGAAATTTCTTGCGAAATCTGTCACTGTGCAATTAAAGCAGGTCCAAATGAATCTTCTTTTTCTCTGCCACATTCAGATGCCGATGCCTCTGCCTTCATTTAACTTAGCAGGCATTTTCCATGCCAATTTGCCATACTCTCTATCTTCTTTTTCTGTTTTTCGTTCAGGGCATTGCTCTCCAATTTTCATGGCTACTGCCTGCTCTGCTTTGTAAACCAACCATGGCTAATTGCTGAAACCGCATGAATGCATCATGAAGTACAAAACTCATGTTCTTCTTCTTGGTTTCTTTTTCATGGTCATTTTCTGTGCTGTCTCAAGGTTCTCCAACACACATCCAGGTCTGTGCAAACTTCCTTAAAACCCTTTTGAAAAATTATTGCTGCTCTGTTCCCTGTTTCTTTGATTTTTCAAAGGTACTGTGATTCAGCAGAAAATGTTGAAGAATTGATGGCGACGACCCGATCTCGTCAAAATGAAAAGGTAATTCTTAATTTTATTGCAAACCCAAGGTCCCGAGAGTTCTTTTATTTTGTTGGAAAAAATAAAATCTGTCCATGAATTTTACCTGGTGGCAGTAACACACACAATCTCGGTTGATGAAATTTCCATATTGCAGGGGCATTCAGACGGAAACTGGAGAGTCGGGATGATTCTGGGGTGTCCGAAAGAGAACGGGAAATGGAAATGGAAATGGAAAGGAGGAAAGAATGACAGAAAAAAGGGCGATGCTGATGCTAATACTGATACTGATCCTGGTGATGAAGATTATAACCTTGTTGATCAACCACCAGTAGAAGAAACAGCTGCCAAGAGGCCAGTGCAATATAGGATCTTCACCAAGCTACCTCCAAGTAGTTCTCCTTTTTCCTATTCCCCATAACCACGTTCTTAACACACATTCAGTCCAGTTCACCTGAAATGTTTTGATAAAATTCCATGGAAATTTTACAGACTTTTAATATATCAAAAGGAAATATTGGGCTAAATAAAAGATCTTGGAATTATCTTCTCTTGCCGTGGTTTTCTTTATTTCTCTGATAAGATTTTAGATTTGTTGGTTCGAATTGACTTTATGTGCAACGAAAGTTGATGTCATTTGATGCTAAATGCATGCAACACTATGTACAAGGAAATCTCGGTTAGAATTTTTTTCTTCCATTCAAGCTTGATTATTGAATTTATTATTAAACGTTAACTGATTTCAAATTACTTCCAGATCTCAGGACTACGATCATTATGTAATTCGCATCATCTTAGAATGAGAGAGTATTTCAAATTGGTAATTAAATTTAGTTCAACCTGAGTTCAACATATCGAATGATTCTGTGACATCGTTGACCGACCTAATTGAAAGAATGAAGTTGATAGTTCAACTATAGGTTTAGCAATTTTATATTTACATCTAAACAAAATGACACAAAACGAGCTTAAAATGAGCTGAAATTTTGGACTTCGTCAAATTCTCGTGTTTCCGGAATTTCAAATGATAAGTTAATACCATTTAAGGATAACAAGATTAGGAGCCATCGTATATGTGAAGTAAAACAAAAATATCCCAAGGTATGCATAAGTTCTTTGTTTTCTTTTTTTATTTAAATGTAAAAAACTCAAAAGCATGAATTATATCAAAACTAGGCAAAGGTACAAAATGGGATCATGAGGATTTAGACAAGTTCAATACACTTAAGATGGGAGCCTAGAAGAGAGCCTAGGCACAGTGACAACAAGAGTAACATTAGCAAATGATGAGCAACAAGTATACTCTATGCTCAACCATAGGAATCACTAATGTTCACTCAGCAATCCGCTCAAATTCAATAGACTTTAGCTCTCTAAATGCACTAGTTTCTAGGAGGTGAATCTAACTAATCATTGTCTTCCTAGTTCCACTTGTGAAGTGCAAGTGTATGGTTAAAAGTACGTGAGGCATTTGATTTTTATCATTTTTCTTTTTATGGTTTAATCGCCTAAGTGTTGGAAACAAAGTAAATTTACTATACACATCCTAACATAGGCATCTGTTCCTACTTTCTATACACATCCTGAACACATTATAGCATCATTGGGTTACCAAGCGTTAAACACTACTGGGATTACCAAGCGTTAAATGTATGCTCGAAGTGGTTGTGCTTATGTTTGCTATTTAGACAATATTAATTACTTAGTTGAAATTCATTAAAGTAAATTGCATGAATATTAAATGCATAAGGAAATAATTAATCTATTCCAAGTGCTGCAAGGTTTGATCATAAAAGCTCATTTTATTGTTGTTCACATTGAGATGCTCAAGTACATTAGTGCTCGAGTAAAAATTTGTATACTTCTTTGACTCCTATTATGAGTACTCAGAAAANTGAGTAAAAATTTGTATACTTCTTTGACTCCTATTATGAGTACTCAAAAAATATTTTAACTCTAGAGAAAACAAACTATAAGAGCTTCACTACGACTAAGGAATGGAATAGATGAATTGTGCACCCAAGTGCTATATTTATAGACTAGCACACATTCTGTAATATTGGCTATCAATAATGCAACCTGAGATCTGATGTCAAGGCTTCGATATTGAGACCCAACAAAAGATGATTCATCATACCTCCATGACTGAACTCATCCTTGAGTGAACAAAAGGAGGAACCAGTTCTTTACAAAATATTGGAAAGGTATGAGATTCTTCACTAACTAACTGACACACAAATTGACTTAGACCACCAAGCAGATGCTAAGTGCACAAGTGTATGAATTTACAATCTTTTATAAAATTTGGTGTTCATGACAAAAAAATTGAACATCCTAGCAAAAATTGACATTCAAACCTCTCTAATAGCTTGAAGACCAAGGAGAAGATCAAACAGTCCAAAAAAGGTTTCGTTGCATGGGCTTTTGTTACCTGTTCCTACGATTGTTTAGGCTACTATCCCCTTCCAACTCTAGGTTGCTTGTCCCTCAGTTGGGATGGTCTTGTTTCCAATCCATGCTTTCCTTTTTGGTGCCATTTGTGATCACAACAGAATCAAGGATTAGTGTGTGATGTGTAACTAATAGAATTTATGTACCTTGTCTCTTTGGATAGTTACACTTAGCTAGGTTGTGATCATGGTAGATTAATTATTTTAATACAATAAAGTCATAGGAGTTTGTTGGAATGGTTTAACTTGCATAAATTGATGATTTTATAGTTAATTCATTAGTTAAACCTTTGTGGGAGTTAGAAAAATTTCAAAAAAATTTCCACCAAAAACCTAAGGTCTATGGCCTGCACGATGTAAAGCTTACCTCTGGTAGCAGTAGGACTAGAAAATAAGGTAAATTGAACAAGTGGTTGGAACGTTATGGGCTTTGGAAGGTTTTGGGCTTTGAAAATGTTCAATACGAAAGATAAGGAAAAAATTTGAAGTTCTTGGAGAGCCAAAAAAGTTGTGAACATGATGGAATGCATGAAGAGGGTTAACTAATTCACAAAAAAAAGGGTTTTTCTTTGGAGGACATTATAAAGTGTGCATAATTGGATATCATCGATGGGATGTATGAAGGAATTGATCATGAAAATGCTTAAGGACAAAGAAGTTAACTAGGTCAACCAAGAGGTATGCAAGTGGGTCCTCCCCAAAGTAGGCTCATGTCCTTACATGCCTTCAAACCAAAAAGTCCATAGGTCTCATGGTTAATTAATGGTTGTGAAAATTTAAGGACTAAGTCTCGCAAGAACCTACCTAAGAATTTTGACACATCAAACTAAGACATTGAACAAAATCATGAAAAATTGGTAGTGAAGTGAATTATGAGAAGCGATAGCAGATGATGAAGTGTCATTAGTCGATGCGTCGACTAGGCCGTGTATATGGGGCCATGTATACGCGGCCGCGTTGACACAGCCCTGTCGACGTAGCCTTTCATGCATCGACGTGGCCTCGTTTACGTGGAGCCTATTTCGGCCTATAAATAAGAGGGCCTTCCTCCTCATTTAGGTACTTTTCAGTTAGTTGCAGCAAAGCTCTTATAGTTTGTTCCCACAAGAGATAGAATATTTTCCAAGTGCCCGTAGCAGGTGTAAGAAAAGTGATCAGCTCTTTATTCAAGCGTTGATGTATCTGAGCCCATTGGCGTGATAGCAATAAAGACGAACTAATTAAGCATTCCTTGCAACATTTAGACGTAGCTATTTTATGCATTCAATAGTTTAATATGTTTATGCTTTGTTAATTACTTAAGTTTCTATTATTGTTATCTCAATTGCTATCACTCATTCGTAATTTGTAAAGGCCATAAGTACGACCATCTCGAACGTAAATCAAACACTTGGTAAACCTAGTGATGCTTAACGTCTGGTAACCCAGAAGTGTTAGGAGATGCGTAGAACGTGCTCAGAAGATGGGATTGGATACTTATGCTAGGAATAGTTAGAGTACAAGCTAGGATAATTATAGATTAGATAATAGTTTATTCCTTACTTTTCATACCTTAATTAGTCGCCAAAAGATACGTAAAAAGCTACAAAAATCATTAGCCTTAACCTCACTTAACCATCACAAACAGAACATCACAAGTGAGATTAGGAAGACAACGACCGTTCTAACCCAAGGTTTCACTGGTTAGAGTCTGGTGTATGTTAAGTGCTTACAGTCTACGGATTTTGACTAAGTCGCATGTGAACGCTCGTGATTCGTATGGTTGGGGGTAGGGGTACCTAGCCGCTCATCATCAGCGCCGTTGCCGGGGATTGTTAGTCTTACATGCGTCATCTAATCTTAGTCAAATTATCATTCAAGTTGTTGGAATGGACCCAGGATAGAAACATTTACACACGCTAGGCATATTAAAGTAAATAGTAAGGTACATCGATTACATGGACCATCTAACGTCCAATATGTCTTCTTATAGGATAGAGGTATCCAACCCACCAGTGTCACATGAATATTGGGTGGTGTACAAGAATCCCGATGATTATGTCCTTGACTTCACTTTCATCCTACATCAGGATGAGCATCTATGATGGTGAGACATGGAGCGCAGCATCATGCTATCGCCCAACCGATCAGCTCCTGCAATGCTATAGCACAATTGGGTAGATTAGGCATCCAGGACCATGGAGCAGAGTATGTCATGGAGAACCATGACTACTGGGACTATCGTCCCATTGAGGCTCAATGAGAACAAGATTAGTAGTAGGTGGATAGATATGAACATCAGAAGGGGAAACAATTCAATAACCCCTTATTCTTGCAAGGGCTGCAAGATGATGGGGATTCCATCTTTCATGATACCCATTCAACCGAACTTCCTCTAGGGCAACAGATCCTCCATTCCATCATTCAGAACAAGCCTCTCAGTGACCAAGATCCTTAAGGGGATGGAGGGTCACATAGCAAGGATGGGTAGGCTGATCAAGGCTATCATCAGGGTAGAGGGGGAGATTGACACCGGAGCGGTGACGATACCTCTTCTTCTTCTCCATCCTCTCGCTCTCCTACACCTTCATCCAGCTCAGGCTCTGAATGTAACCAGGGTAGGAAGGGGTGAAAGGATGGTGGTAAAAAGGTTCAAAAGGGATAACGTGAGGAAACACGTGACCAATTGTGCGATGCTCACCGACATGAAAGGAGGGGTAATCAGAATCGTCATAGACATCATGGTCCTCAGCAGGACTATGATTTAGATGAGCCATTATTGGCTACTCGGAGCATGCTCTAAATCGTTAAGGTAGTCCAAATCCCTAGTAGGCACATGAAGGATAGCTGGATCAAGCACGTTGATATGAACAACATCCACAGATTTGAAGGGGGATACAACTATGATCCGTAGATTCACCTACAAGTGTTCCATGATGCTTGCACCCTACATTGACAATGATTGGCAGAAGCTGAAGCTATTTCCTCACATGCTCATCAAAGAAGCTGAAATTTGGTATCAGTCCTTGGAGCTGGAATCAATCAGAAGATGGATTACGATGCTTGAAATTTTCAATGATAAGTATCAAATGTACTCTAAAGTGGCGAATCTGAGATGGTAGATCCAAGGTTGGAAACAAGGGAATCATGAACCCTTGGATGCCACCATGAGCAGGTACTACTCATTATTGCATCAGTGCCCTGGTCATGGTTATTCCTAGCGGGCACAGCTTCGCCACATCATTGATGGGCTCCATTTTGAAATGCGAAAGACCCTTGGCGTGTACACCCAAGATGACTGTTGGAGCTAAGGACGCCCATCAATTGCAGCACCTCATTGAATAAGTGGCTAAGGAGGAAGGAGAACTTAGAAAAAAGAAGAGTGTAGAAGAATTCAACCGGGATCCTTCCCTCAGAAAAAGGAAAGTCCATTTTTGTGATGAGGAGGATGAATCACCACAGGAAGTAGCGGTGAATTGAAATACTTTGCCGTTACAAAAGTTTGCATCTGAAATATCGGTAAAGGTAGATAAGATGTGGGGCTCTTTGGACGAAAAATTTCAAAGTGTGCTGAAAATTGCAGAAGATTCCAGAGAACAAGGTAATGACCACGATTGGCATAGGAAGAAGGAAGTTGAACGTGCCCAACATAAGGGTAAGGGCAAAGTTATTGTAGCAAAGCATCTTGTAGACTTTGCATCAAGTAGGATGATGAATGTGGCATATGCCAATATGAACATCCTAAGGGATGTTGTCCTGTGGTGTCACATCTTCAAGAGTCTGGGGTGTATGCATTGAACCCTCGCTTGGCGCAGCGGCAAACACCTCGAAGGTTGCCTTATCCACAAGGCAATTCTAGGCAGTTCCACCAGCAACAGCAAGGATACTACCCAAGTGGACCACCACTGCAACCGTACGAATACTTCCAACAGTGGCAGCACCCACAAGCGTGGGGGATGCCACCTCCAAGTCAGTAGTACCGTTACAAACAGCCAGATCCTTATGGGTACTACGTTCAATAACTGGTCTCCCCACAGGACTCTTCCAGTCATGCGGCCTTTCAAAGTCATTACCACCCCCTAGAATATTTTCAACCTCAATCTCCATCACCTAGGGGGGACAACCCACATCTCTTCTATCCTCCATCACCTTCTCCTACCACTCCTCCACAACATTCCACTCAACTGCCACTTGCTCCATCGATGCATGGAGAAATACTACCACAACCACAGCAACGAAACACTACGAGGGCTGTTAACTTACAATCAGCACCTCAGCCGAGTGGATCAGAACCCAAGCCACAAAAATGTCCTTTTTTCGACCCAATAATTTGAACATACCCTCACATACACCTGTGGCTAGTGCCTCTAAAACTACAAGCGCCTCCACTATTCCACCACTAGAGTAACCTTCAAGCCAACTGCAATCCAATGTCCAGATGATCATGCTCACACATGCCATGACTGAATGGATCAAGGCAGGTCATCTTCCTTAAGAATTGATTAATTCGGGAAGCCTCCTCATCTATCTTCAGGTGGTAGGGAACGAGCCATGCAAAGCTCTTCTAGACTCGGGGAAAGGGTCAATTTGATCTCTCACGATATGTACAAGAACTGGAGCTTGCCCCTGCTAAAGAAGAGCAACATCCAGCTTGAGTTAGCAGACCAGTCCATCACCGTTCCCTTGGGATTGGTGGAGGACATTGTGACCACCGTTTGTGGGTGGTCCTATCCTGTTGATTTCATGGTCATCCGTGTGGAGAACTGCAAGGAGAACTTCCCAATCATCATGGGAAGAGCCTGGCTAAGCATGGTGGACACATGACTAGGACTCCGAGATCTTTCCCTTGAAATTTTAAAGGAAAATCCTTTCGGGAAGATCAAGAAGAAGCCTGTTCCATGCATTGTGTATAGTGACTCAGGGTGCAATTGTGTGCAGCAGTTATGGTTTGCTAAGCGGATATCCATTCAAGCATGCAGTCGATGTACCAAGGAATCACCTATTCAACAATGCTTGTACGCAGCAGCCACTAACCAAGAGAACACCCAGTGGCTGACAGCTGATCCTACTAGCAGCGCATTGTGCATGGAACCGTCTGAGGGGCTTGTGCAAGCCTATGTTGAAAGCATGGACGAAATGGAAGAGGTTCATCAATATGTCTCCACTGTTGATGATCAAGATGACTAGGGGAAGCTGCAAATCCCTGAGAGCTTCAAACAAGAGCCCCTAGAGCTAAAGTCTTTACTAGCTCACTTGGAATATGCATTTTTGCAAAATGGAAAGCTAGTAATTATCAATGCCACCCTTGCTCCTAAACAGAAGAAGAGATTACTGAAGGTGGTAAACAAATGGATTGTTGCATTTGCATGGTCATATCCTGAGTTGACTGGAGTTGATCCCAAGGTTTACTAGCATCGGATCTATATTGACCCTTCCATGAAGCCACGACGACAGCCACAAAGACAATTGAATCCCAAACTGAAGTATGTCATAATGGATGAAATCGAACAATTGCTAAAGGTGGGCTTCATCTATTCTATTTCCGATAGCGAATGGGTCAGCCCACTCATTATCGTGCCGAAGAAAGGTGGAAAATGGAGGGTTTGTATTGATTTCTAATTGCTCAACATGGCTACCTTCAAGGATCATTTTCCACTCCCATTTGTGGACCAAGTGTTGGACACCATCGCTAGGCACTGCTACTACAGCTTTTTGGATGGTTATAGTGGGTATAACCAAATCCAAATAGCACCAGACGACCAGGCCAAAACAACGTTCACAAGTCCATGGGGGACTTTTGCATACAAGAAGATGCCCTTTGGCCTGTGAAATGCACCTGCTATGTTCCAACACCTTGTCCTAAGCATCTTCCAGCAAAAAATCAACAATGGGGTAGAAGTCTTCATGGATGAATTCTCTACCTATGGGGCCACGTTCGAGCAAGCCTTGGACCATCTTGAGCAAGTTCTAAAAAGGTGTGTAGACACTAATCTGTAGCACAATTGGCAGAAAAGCCATTTGATGGTCTAAGAAGGCATTTTGTTGGGGCACCGCATCTCACAAACAGAGATTAGCGTGGATCCTGAAAAGATCAGGGTCATCCAAGGAATCACCTACCAACCAAGTACTGTCAAAGATGTTCAGTCATTCCTTGGACACACTAGTTACTATTGGCTCTTCATTGAGAACTTCTCATATATCGTCAAGCCGTTGGTAGAACTTACAAAGAACGATGCTCCATTCATCTGGACCAAGGAGTGAGAATCTGCATTCTAATTGATTAAACAGAAACTCATAGAAACTCTAGTTCTACAAGCACCTGATTGGTCCAGACCCTTTCACATTATGATGGATGCATCCAACTATGCCTTGGAAGCCATGCTTACATAGTGTGATGATCAAAAACGTCCATATTATATCCACTGTGCAAGCGATAGCATTGTGGGTGCTCAGCTGAACTACACCACCACCAAAAAGGAGTTGATGGAAGTGGTGTTTGCCTTGGAAAATTTTGAAACTATGTGCTCGAATACGTGGTGTTTATGCATACTAACCATAGTGCTATCCAATTGCTAATGAACAAACCAATGGTGAACCCCCACATCATTCGGTGGTTGGTGATTCTTCAGGAGTTTGATCTCACCATGGTAGATCGGAAGGGAACCAAGAATGTGGTAGCTGACCACTTGTCTTGGTTACGATGGGATAACACAAAAGAGGAGGAGCCCCTCTCCAACCAATTTCCAGATGAACTCCTCTTCACAGGTGTAGTCGATACCCAAGGAATTCCCTTAGTTCAACCGCATCCTCACCTACCTCACAACCTAGGAGCTACCAAAGGAGTGGAGCCATCAGTAGAAACAATAGTTTCTCCATAAGGCCAAGCATTTCATGGAAATTAATGGCCACCTTTACACGGTGTGCGAAGATGGCCTGGTTCGATGGTGTGTCCCTAATGATGATACATTGTGCATCCTCCAAGATGCTCACGAGGGTCCTTGTGGGGCCCACTATGCTAGACACCGCACGGTCATTTAGATCCTGCTTACAGGGTATTACTGGCCCACAATTTTTAGGGATGCACAATGGTTTTCCCACTCCTATGAATGATGCCAAAAATATGGTGGGATTTCGGCATGGTTGGAGGGACCTCAACAGTGGATCCAGCCACTGAAGCCCTTCAACATCTAGGGCATCGAATTCATGAGGCCCATCACACCCTTGTCAAACAGAAATGCATACATCATCGTAGTTGTGGACTACTGTAGAAAGTGGGCAGAAATGGTAGCTGTCATTGACTGTTCTTCAAACACCGCTGCACGATTTGTCCAGCAACAAATCGTTAACAGGTTTGGAGTGCCATGTGCACTCATTTCTAATAATGGGAATCATTTTACGGGTGTCACTTTTTAGAAATTCATGCAAAACATGGGGGTCACCCATAAATTTACAACTCCCTATCACCCCCAAGCCAATGGGCAGGCCGAAGTCACCAATAGGGAGATCACCAAGACCCTTACCCGAGCCATCAGCAAATATAGGAGGGATTGGAGTACTAAACTTAACAATGCCCTATGGGCCTATCGCTCCACTTGGTAACTTGCTGTAGGGTACTCTCCCTATGAGTTAGTGTACGGAAAGTTACCAACACTTCCAATTTAGGCCAAACTCCACATACTATCCACTGCCAGTGACTTAGGCCTTGACCTCCCACTAGCACAACAAGAATGACTCATCAATTTAAGTGTGGTAGATGAGAACCGATTAGTGGCCCTATCTTCCAATGAGATCCACAAGGCCTATAACAAAAAATAACATGATCTTAGGATTCAAAAGGCCACATTTAGATGTGGAGACAAAGTGTTGTATTGGAACCCCTCACACGTATCTCAATTGACCAAGTTTCAAACATTGCGGGAGGGACCTTACATTGTCTCTGAAACCTTCCCATCTGGGGCCTTGCTTATCCACAAACCTAAGGACCTTACCAAAATGCAGTTAGTCAACAGCTAACAACTAAAACCTTTCTGTGAACTCCACTCAACCAGTGTAACCACCTCATCATCACTAGAACAACCTCGCTCCATTTTTTGCATCTCCTCCTTTCCACCCAATCGTGGGGGAGACCGTCATCCCTGCTAATCCATTCCACTACATCCCTCACTATTTTGCAATTTTTTGTTTTACACCCTTTTTGTTTTTCACCATTGTTCAGATGTTTGTAAATTCTTTGTACATTTTTTTCCTTTCTTTAATTATTTTTCATTTCTTTGTGTGTGTTTCATTTTTCATGTAATTGCTAACACATCATCTTATTATCTTCAAATGTCTAGCACGAATGGTTTTCATTGTGATGGGTAATGTACACTAGTCCACCTAGTTGTCTGGTTCCTGCTCTTGCATGGTTTTCTTTAGACTTTACGTCTATTTTTTGTTCATAACATCGGCAGTGAGTTCACGTCATCCACCCATTCACCCACTCCATGGTTTTCCTTCTATTAAGAACATGCAACCCCTTCACTTAAAAAAATTATAATTAATGTGTGACTTGTGTAGTTTCCAGACTCGAGGATGACCCAATGATTTGAATCAGGTGTGACTTCAAGGGGAATGTAATATTTTTCGCTCTGTCCTATCCCCTGGGTTGCTGGTATGTCCTTACGGATTTCCTACCGCTCCACATCCTTCTCTCCAAGGAAGCTTCTGGCTAGTTCGACCTTACATGGTGTCGTCCTCACTGAAAAATTCAAAAAAAAAAAAGAAATAGAAAAAAGAAAAAAGAAAAGAAATAAGCATGAAGATTCAAAGCACACCCCTTGGTTGAATGCATGCAAACACACATGGGCTTTTGCATGGTGTGGTTCCCCCGAAAAAGAAAAAGAAAAAAACAAATAGATCACTATGTGGGAATTCAAAGCACACCCCTTAGACCGTCTCTCACGGGCCACAAGTACTAGTTATGGGACTTCCTTGGTCCCCTCTAACTTTGTCCTATTTCACTTCCTTCCTCTTATGTTTGTTGGTGTGGTGGTTCTCTGTGGGTATATTCCTACTTCCTTGGGGGATGACTGGGGCTTCGTCTATTGTTGCGATGTCACTGCATGCAGATGGTTTTGGGTCTGACCTCAGGACCGGTTCTACTGGGTCACTTAACCACAACTGCACATGGGGTTTCATGTGACCAACAATCGGAATTCCATTTTCTCGTCTCTCTCTCTTCACCCAATTCACTCCGTAACTCACCTCACTGCCTACTTTATGTTGTGATGGTTCATCGTGATTTCCATGGGCTTTGCATGCCTTGGCAGGATCTCTTGGGTAGGAGTCTTAACTGGCAAACACCATTTCTTGGCCCCAAGGTCCACGAACCCCAGTGTTGGGGATATGCAGGGGCTACTACGGCTATTGCCTACTATGGGAAGGACCCACCTGCATCTCCTTGGTCCCACATGTTAAGCCTCCCATCCTTTGGATTTCATGGTTGACTAGTTTCTGGATCCCATCGTTTGATTTATTCCCTGCAGAGTTCTTTTTGAGTCTTGTTCTCCTATTTTTGACTTTTTTTGAGCCCTAGTTTCCCTCCTCCTATCCTTAGCCATGACTGGGCCTCTCACATACTTCAACCACCTCAATTTGGCATTTCAAATTCATCATTTCAGGCTTTTTTCAGGTTGGTCAATGGGTGAACACCCTTGCATATATGGGGCCCCATATACGCAGCCCCCTGCGTATACACAGCCCCGTTCACTTAGTGCCTAACCCCTATATATACACCTGTTGTGCTTTGAAATTTTCATCATTTGGAATCAAAATTAAGGGGATATTTTGCCATTTTTTTTTTGCCTAACCCTTCCCAACGCACCTACATTCCATCGCGTGTCCACATCAACCGATCCTTTTCCTTTTAAGCAACCGAAGATATGCTCTTAGTTGTGGGGGGGTGATGCCTATGTGTAATTAATTAATTAATTAATCAACTAGTTAATTATGAAAATTTTGTCTCTAACCCATAAATAAACACTCCATGAGACTTAAAGGAATGCCTGTGCCAACAACATAACTTGGTCAAACTGAGAAGGTGTATAAGGACCATCTTCAACTACTTATGCACGATCTAATGGGAGGTTATGTTTGATTGCAGATGGCACCCAAACCAAGGCACCTAAGGGGTGAAGGACCATCACAACTAAGGGACAAGCTCCCACACATGGGAAGGGGATGAGGAGTGCAACCGCTAGAGCATGCAGAGGGCTCTAATGCAACTAGCCCGCTCCGTGAAGGACCTAACGTGGAATCTATCCATCAGATTCCCGAAGAGGAGATTCCTGGCAAGTAATTGCAAAGGGATGAGACTCCTGGGATAACACCACAACTTGAGGTCACCTTGACCCAAGCCTTCCTTGATGCTATCATGTCGCACAAGATGCAGTGAATGGTCCTTCAAGAGCTAAATTTTGGATCATTCCTTGAGAACACGCCAGAAGAAGTGAGGCTCCAACTGCAACACTCTCCGATGTGGCCAATCCTCATAACCAGTGGTGAATGGTACTTAGGAGAGACCTATTTCTTTTGGACCAATTAACAACTAGGGTCTAGAGTAAGAATCAAAGACATTTATGTCTCTTACTCTTTGGAGGTGATAGCACAGGCTCTAGGGTTGCTCGAGACTGAGGTAGATGTGGTGGAAATCCCAAAGCAGGTAGATCCAGAGGTAAAGGTAGAATGAACCAAATGGTGCTATGGGGTAGAGCGTAAGGAATTCGACTCCTTGACCATGGCAAAGAGGGTGTACTCAAAGATCGCATCTTACCACTTGAACCCAATGGTAAGACCCAGCAAAATCATTGCCTTCTCTGCCTATGCATGTGCCACTTTGAGTGGGAAATTCCTAATGAGTCTTCTACAACTTTTGTTCTTGGAAATTGAAAAGAGGTTTGCTAAGAACGAACGTGGAAGATGAACTCTCCCTTTTTCCTGCCTAATCCGAAAGTTGTACAAATGGATAGGGATAGCACGATACTCTAATGATGTAATCCGGCACATCCTGATTGCCTCTTAGCAAGAAATGATGAAGGATAAAACTCCTGCCATCACACAAATAGAGGAGGAGTAGCAACCACCTCCACCACCTGCACAAACAACACAACCGTGTTCACAAACCATACCAGAACATATCCGAAAAATCTGGGAAATGCTCTTGAGCCAGCAAGAGCAATCTAGCAGGACTGGTGGAGGAGAAGATCCTTCAGCCTATCACCCTGCCATGAGCCACCTGGAGGAAGTGGCTCAATTAGTTAGCTTGCTTGAAAGGGTAGGGTTGATGTTCTCCATAGCTCAGATGCAAGTGCCAGCAAGGATAGATCCTAGTGTCCAAGAGGTAATAGTATCAACCCGACAGCTATTTCCTAAAATCTCTGGGAATGCTGCTACCTTTTCAGTATGCTTGGAGGATGGTTAAGAGGCAACAGTCCTGGTGATGTAGCACCAAGAATAGGAGACTATAGCTGAAGTGGTTGCTGACACAATTGCTATAGCCCTTAATGCACCGGCAGCATCTGTATCGGATGTTCATGGACTACAAGATGTACAGGTATCTGTCAAAACTTCATGTAGCAAGATTAATGTAACCCAATACAAGGAGTTGTTGGACCAACTAGTGGGAACCAGGAAATCGCTTTTGGATGTCTTCAACCTTCTAGACAACAATACTGCAACCTAGTCAAAGCTACTCTCGGCAAGGGGCAAGAGCCTCATTTTGGTAGGGTAACTTGACACTGCCCAAGTCACTTGTCAACGCTTGGCAATGGAAGTAGCCCAATTAAGAGCCCAGCTTACTGATCCAACCATCCTTGACCACGCAATCACCAGAGATGAAGCTTTTCAACAGCTTCAACTCAAACTTTAGATCATTGAGGATGTGTGAGAGATAGTGATCTTCGATAAGTCCTTGGCAGATGTTCGAGCGTATTATTTAGAAAAGGACTTAGCAGAGGTTCACTAGGAGAACGTCCAATTAACCATGGAGATTCATCGCCTATGCAATGTTGGTGCAGAAAATGAACACATGAAAAATTTTATCCACCTATAGCAAGAAGAACTAGCCAAGGTGAATGCTGACATAAGAAGGTTGGCCGTTGAGAACCGAAATCTATCAATGGAGGAGGTTCGGGGATTGCAATAGAAGTCTGCAATTGAAATCGCAACTTGAAAAAATGAGGCCCTAAAATTTGAAAATATCAAAAATCATTACAGGGAACAAGTGGGATTACAAAAGGAAGTACATGAAAAGCATATCCAAGTCTCAAAGGCCAAAATGAACCAAGCGCTCCAGCAGCTCCAAGAAGGAGGTGAGGTATGGCAACCTATCTTTGATGGGTTGAATGAGTACAATCAAGCTAAAATCCATCTTAAAGAGCTATAGATTGAAGAGATGACAGAATATATGGAGCTTTCCAATATTTGATATGCAAACCTAGCTATGCTCACAGCTAGAAAACCACGGTTAGAAATGGAAAAGCAAGTGGCCGTCTCATATTCTCTATACAAGGGTGAGTTCCAGGTACATAAGGCAATAAAGAAAAAGCTAGAAACAGCAAACGTGGAACTTGAGGTTCTTCGCACGCGATTTAAAGGAAAATGTACAGTTGCAAAGAACATGGGTCGTCGAATGAATGACTACCAGTAGTTGCAAGCATCAATCTAAGCGTTCGACATCGAATGAAAGCAGTTCGCAACTTAGTTTGTCAACCTCAAAGAACTCTTCCCGATGCTACCATGCCCTTGGAAAGTTCCAGTTCCAGCACACATTGGAGAAGATTCCTAGACTTTGAACAACCCTAGAAGTAAATAATCAAAGATGAGGGCTCTCTTGGAGGCTTTTCAGCTACCTCCAGAAGTTGTAGCTGCCATAGGGCAATCGTCATCTGTGCCGCCACCAATGCATGGGCTAGAGGCTGGAGAAGGTCCATTGGAACCATCGTCCCTAGGGATAGTGTGACCTTCTTCAACAATTTTGTGCATCATTCCACACAACAGAGATCCCAGGACCAGCGAGGTCTTCAATTTTATCTATGAACACCACCATTTTTGTAATTTGTCCTTCTCTGTAACTTCGGCACTTGGTCAAATTAATGTTGTGTCATGTGTGTGTTTAGTCATGTGCATTGTAAATAAGAATCCATACCTTCCAAATTGTAGAGTAACTCAAGGATGAGTTTTTACTTAGTCGTAGGGGTATGATGAAGTGTCATTAGTCAATACATCGACTAGGCCGCATATACGGGGCTGCGTATACGCGGCCACGTTGACACGACCTCGTCTATGTAGCCTTTCATGTGTCGACGTGGCCCCGTTTACGTGGAGCCCAGCCTATAAATAAGAGGGCCTTCCGCCTCATTTAGGTACTTTTCAGTTAGTTGTAGCGAAGCTCTTGCAGTTTA
This sequence comes from Gnetum montanum, assembly GCA_015680685.1. NCBI lineage: Eukaryota > Viridiplantae > Streptophyta > Gnetopsida > Gnetales > Gnetaceae > Gnetum > Gnetum montanum. The sequence continues at coordinate 570,952 of MNCI01035467.1, forward strand.
TTCCCATAGGAGATAGAATATTTTCCAAGTGCCTGTAGCAGGTGTAAGAAAAGTGATTAGATCTTTATTCGAGCGTGGATGTATCTGATTGGTGTGACGACAATAAAGATGAACTATTCAAGCATTCCTTGTAGCATTTGGACTTAGCTATTTTATGCATTCAGTAGTTTAATATGTTTATGCTTTGTTAATTACTTAAGTTTATATTATTGTTATCTCAATTACTATCGCTCATTCGTAGTTTGTAAAGACCATAAGTACAACCATCTCGAACGTAAATCAAACACTTGGTAAACCCAGTGATGCTTAACGTTTGGTAATCCAGAAGTGTTAGGAGATGCTTAGAACATGCTTGGAAAATGGGATCGGATACTTATGCTAGGAATAGTTAGAGTACAAGCTAGGATAATTATAGATTAGATAATAGTTTATTCCTTACTTTTCATACCTTAATTAGCCACCAAAAGATAAGTAAAAAGCTACAAAAATCATTAGCCTTAACTTCACTTAACCATCGCAAATAGAACATCACAAGTGAGATTAGGAAGACAATGACCATTCTAACCCAAGGTTTCGCTGGTTAGAGTCTGGTGTATGTTAAGTGCTTACAGTCTACAGATTTTGACCGAGTCACATGTGAACGCCCGTGATTCGTATGGTTGGGCGTAGGGGTACCTAGCCGCTCATCAGTAGAGGAAAGAGAAAGTGGAATGGAGTCTCAAATCTTGGTCACATGAAGTCCCTTATGGATTTCATGATTAAGATGACTCGATAAAGTCCATCCTTAGTCTAGATTAAAACCAACCACTTCCAGTGACTTTGAATCGATACTTTACGACTCATCCACCCCCTTAAGACACGAGAATGCTCCCATAGAAAAAAGAGAAGAAAAAAATGAGAAAGGACCTTAGTTATAGGGGATCTTTAAGCATGGGTAACATGTCTTTCTAGTCTCATAACCAGTGCTTGTAGCTCATTATTAAGTCTAAGGGGTGTGCTTTGAATTCCCATTAGTATTTTTTATGATTTTTGATAGGATCCACACCATGCAAAGACATTAGATTTCTATTATTGGTTGATAGTGGAATAGTGAGAAATCCATGGAAACACTCATGCACTCAAGAGGGTAGGAAAGTACAAAGAGCATTGAATTCCCTTGAAGTCACAGCCTTATCAATTCATTTAATCCTTCCCAAGTTTGAAAACTATCAAGATTACAAGTTTGTTAAAATTTTTCTTAAGGAAGGAAACTTCATATTTCCAAAACAAGGAACACCATAAAGTTTGTGAATGGGTGGATGATGTGGACTCACTAGATATTTCATGAAAAATAAACCATGTCTTAGTGATCAATACCAAAATTTAAAGATAGAATCCAGACATTAACAATCAAAAACATTAAGTACAAACCATCATTAGTAATAGAACTATGTCCTATTGGCAATAAAGGAAAAACAAGATAAAACATAAGAAGAGTTCAAACTAAATAAAGTAAAATATAGAAGAAACTATAAAATATGTAAGAAAGAAAAAAAATATGCTAACAATGTTTTAAAACAAAAATATATAAAAACACAAAAGTGTGAAACAAAAAATGTAAAAATTGAGGAGCCTCTTTAGTTAATTAGCATGGATGGCCATCTCCCCCATAACTACGTTGGAAGAAGGAGATCCAAAATGCTGAGCATGCTTGTCCATTTGAGGAGGTGTTGTGGTAACTAGCTCTCTTAGGCTCATGAAAAGGTTTGATTTGTTGCATGTTGACTAACAATTTCTTATTTGAGATTTCAAGTTTATATATCAACATGGCCCTAGAAGAAAAGGTGTCACAGATGATATAAGATCCTTTCCACAATGTTTGGAACTTAGTTCTTTATGGTACATGTATAGGGTTTCAGTAAAGAACCTTGTCTCCTGGTTAAAATTTTACATTCCTTATTTTGAGATCATGGTGTTGCTTGTTAAGTGCCTTGTGCAATTTGTTAGATGATAGTATTGCCAATCGGTTCTTGTCTAGCAAGTTGAGGTTCATTAGTCTTTCTTTTTATGCTAGACTTAGGTTAAGGTCAAGGTTATAAGCTATTGAAAGTGTACGGAGCTTGGATTGAATAGGAAGAGTTGGTAATTTTTTGTACACTAGCTCATAGGGAGAATAGCCTATAGGAAGTTTCTATGTGGAGTTGTAGGCCCAAAGGGAATTATTGAGCTTTGTGCTCCAGTCTCTCCTATATTTGCTAATCATTCTTATTAAGATCACCATTGGCTTAAGGGTGATAAGTTGTTGTTAATTTATATTCTATCCCCAAGCATTGCATGAGTTTCTAAAAGGTGATGCCTACAAAGTGAGTACCATTATCAAAAATAGGTGCACATGACATAAAAAACTTGTTTACAACCTATTGTTATACAAACTAAGAAGTTGTAGAAGATGTACAATTGGTGATGGCTATTGCTTCTGCCCATTTCATACAATAGTCAACAATGACTATGATGTACATCTTTCCATTTGACATGGATGTGATGGGACCCATGAAGTTGATGGCCCATATGTTAAAGGGTTCTAGTGGCTAGATCCACTACTAAGGTTCCTCTATATGAGCAGTCATTCCACCATCACGTTGGTAGTGTTCACAAGAGCAGATGAACTGGTGATCATCCCTGTGTCAGCTAATAATACCTTGCCATTAGGATCTTAATGACTATGCATCTTCCAACATAGTGGCCCCACAAGGGCCCTCGTGAGCATCTTGGAGAATGTGTAGTTGATCAACATTGGGGACACACCAATGAACTAGGCCATTGACACACACCTTGTAAAGGTATCCCTTGATCTCTATGAAGCATTTTACCTAGTGAAGACATTGTTGTTTCTTCCTATGGTCCAACTCTTGTGGCATCTCTTGAGTGAGAAGATAGGTAACAATGCCATCATACCAATTAGGCTCATTGAGAACTTATTCATTTATAGCACCAAAAAATAGAAGTTCATCAAAAAATTGATCAGAAAATGGGCTCTCCTCATCTTTGTTGTCCCATCTCAATTGAGATAAGTGGTTAGTAACCATGTTCTTGGTTCCTTTTTGATCTATCATCATAAGATCAAATTCCTATAAGATCATAAGCAATTGTATGATACAAGGGCTTATCATCAATTTGTTCATCAAGAACCATGTTGCACTATGGTCTGTGTGCATGAACACCTTGTACCCAAGCACATAGTACTTGAATTTTTCCAAGGCATATACCATCATCATTAATTCTTTCTTTGTTGTGGTATAGTTAACCTTTGCATCCACAATGCTTTAACTTATGTAGTGGATGTAGTAAGGACATTTCTGATTATCTTAACTATGTGAGCATAGCTCCCAAAGCATAATTTGATGCATCTATCATGATGTGGAATGGTTTGGACTAGTTAGGTGCTTGTAGAATTGGGGTTTCCATGAGCTTATTCTTGAGGTGCTAGAATGTATTCTTATATTTCTCAGTCTAGAAAAATGGAGCATCCTTCTTTGTTATCTCCACTAATGATTTAATAATCTTAGAGAAATTCTCTATGAATTGCTGATAGTAGCTAATGTGACAAAGGAATGACTAAACATCTTTGATAGTTTTCAGTTGGTGGGTAATTCCTTATATGATTGTAATTTTTTAAGGATCCACCTCAATTCATTTTTTAGATATTATGTGTTCCAAAACACTGCCTTCTTGACCATCAAATGGATTTTTGCTAGTTCACCAAAAGATTTGTCTCCACATACCTTTTTAGAACTTACTCAAGATGGTTTAGGGCTTGCTCAAGTGTAGTCCCATAGGTGGATAATTCATCCATGAATACTTCCATCCTACTACTAATCTGCTATTGAAATATGCCCAAAATAAGGCATTGAAAAGTTTCAAGGTCATTGCACAAATCAAATGGCATCATTGTGTATGCAAAAGTCCCCTAGGAACTCATGAATGTTATTTTGGCTTCATCTTCAGGTGTAATTTGGATTTGTTTATAGCCACTATAACCATCTAGAAAGCTATAAAAGCAATGCCTAGAAATGGTGTCCAATGCCTAGTCCACAAATGGCAATGGGAAATGGTCTTTATAAGTTGCCATGTTCAATAGCCTAAAGCCGATACAAATCCTTCACTTGACTTCTTTTTTTGGTACTATCACAAGTGGGCTAACCCACTCAATATCTACAATGGGATAGATGAACCCTACCTTAAGGATTTGCTTAATGTTATCCTTGACAATCTACTTAAGTTTGGGATTTAACTGTCATTATGGTTGCCTCTTTGATGTCATGGAAGGATTTGTATAGATGCAGTGTTGGCATATCCTAGGCTCAATCCTAGTGAGTTTAGGATATGACCAAGCAAAGGGTCTTGGCCATTTGTTCACCACCTTCAAGAAATTCTCTTTTTTTTCAACAACAAGTTTTACATTAATTATCACTGACTTTCCATTGTTTAGAAAAGCATATTCCATACTAGCAGGTAGAGTTTTTAACTCTAGGGGCTCTTATTTAAAGCTCTCATGGATTTCCAGATCTTCCTAATAAGTGCCATTAGGTTCATCAAAGAGTTGATGATGGATCTACTCCATCTCGTCCATGCCTTTAATGTAGGTACTTGTCAAGCTCTCAGTTGGTTCCATGTAAATTATTGAGCTACTATCAGGATCGGTTGTCAACCACTAGGTGCCCTCCTATTTTATAGCTACTACATATAGGCACTTTTGGATTTCATACACATCTACATATTACCTGCATGCTATGATGTTTGTACTTTTCATAGATCATAGTTTCTGCACATAATTGCACCTTATGTCACTGTACGCAATCCATGGAACATGCTTCTTCTTTATCTTTGCAATTTATTTTTCTTGAAAATCTCCAAGGAAAGGTCTCTAATACCTAGCCATGCATCAACAAGGCTTAGCCAAGCCCTTTCCATAATGATTGAGAAATCCCCCTTGCAATTATCAACATGGATCACCATGAAGTTAGCAGGAAAAGACCACTCATAGACAATGGTCACAATATCCTCCACTAGCCCTAAAGGAATAGTGATGGACTGATCTTCCAACCTAAGATGAATTTTGTGCTTCTTAAGTGGAGGTAGGTTCCAAGCCTTGTACATCTCATGGAAAATTAGATTTACACTAGAACCTAAATATAGAAGAGCCTTGCAAGGCTCATTCCTAGTGATTTGCAACAAGATAAGGGGACTCTCAGGATTAGATCTCTTCATGGGAAGATAGCCAACCTTTATCCAATCAATTACCACATTGATTAATAGCATGGTGTGCACTTTACAAGGTGTTTGGTTTGAAGGGGACTAGAATGATGTAGATGCAAAGAATGAGGAAGAAGTAGGACTATTAGCTACGTATGTCTGTGAGGGCTTTATAGGATTATTGGTTTGGAAGAATAGTCTTTTTTAGGATTTTTTTTCTAAACCACTTAGTTGAGGAGAAGGCTATAAGTTAATAGCCTTGGTGGCATTACATTGTTGTGGCTGGGCTAGAATTTCATCCTACATCGATGGAGCAAGTGGTAATTGAGTTGACGGTGGAGGAACATGTGCAAAAGGATGAGGAGAATAATGAGGAAATGGGGATTCCCCTCTTAGAAATTGGGCTTTATAGTATTTAGGAGGGTAGTAGTGATGCTAGAATGAAGAATAACTGGAAGAGTCATGCAAAGAAATGGGTTGCTAAACATAGTATTCATATAGATTTGGCTACCGGTAAGGATATTGCCACCTTGGTTGTGGCATCCCCCATGACTGTGGATGTTTTTTTTAATGGAACTGCTCATAAGGTTGTGGTGGAGCTCCACTCAAAAAGTAGGCTTCTTATTGGTGGAACTACCTGTGGTTTCCTTGAGGATAAGGCAACCTTCTAGGTGCTTGCCTTCTTACTAGTCTAGAATTTGGAGCATACATTCTAGACTCTTGCAAGTGTGACACAATGGAACAACATCCCTTAGGATGTTCATATTGGTAGATTTCACATCCACCATAATCATCTATTTTGGACTTCACAACCTCCTCTATTGTAGTGCCTTACTATTACCCCTTTGATGGACACATTCAACTTCCTTCCTTCTTCTGTGATCATGATCACTACTTTGCTCTTTGGATTCCTTTGCTATTTTTAGAGCAATTTGTAAATTTTCATCCAAAGAGTCCCACATTTTTTCTACCTTGGCTAAAATTTTAGAAATAGAATTTTGAATTAGCAAGGTCTTGTGATGCACCACCTCATCAAGTGATGCCTCCTCCTCATTGTCACAAAATAAGACCTCCATTTTTTGGATAGAAGGATCTTGGTTGTACTTCTTCACACTTTCCCTTTTTCTCAACTCTCCTTCTTCTTTGGCAACCTACTTAATTAGCCTTTGAATCTAATGGACCCTTAATTCTGAAAGTCTCCCTTGGGCATAGGCCCTAAGAGTTCTTCACGTTTTCATACAAAGCCCATCTATGATATGGCAAACCTACTCCCTCTAAGAATAACCATGGCCAAGAAATTAGTGTAAGAGAGAATAGTACTTGCCCATGGCTATATCTAAGGGTTCATGTATTTCTTGTTTCCAACCTTGAATTTACTTTCTTAGGTTGGACACTTAGAAGTACATTTAATACTTGTTGTTGAAGAGTTCAAGTATCGTACTCCATCTACAAATTAATTCTAGCTCCAAGGATCAATACCAACTTTCAACTTCTTTAATGAGCATCCTTGGGAACAACTTTAATTTTTTCTATTTATTCTCCATGTTTGATAAGGCATAGGCATCATGAAAGGCTTGAAGATGGTTCTGTGGATTTGAGTTGTATCCCCCTTCAAACTTAGGGACATTGTTCATATCCAGCCGTTTGATTCTACTATCTTTCACATGCCTTGTTGGGATTCTCAGTGCCTCTATGATGTTCATCATATTTAAAGTTAAAAGCAAAGGCTCATCATAGTCATGGCCTATGTGATGATCATGCTACCTATGATTCCCTCTACTATCCCTTCTTTCATGGTGGGGAATCTCCCTTGATTACCCATGTCCTTGGTCTCGAGTAGGTTAGCAAGTCATATGGTCATCTCTATCTTGCCAATCACCTTCATCATGGTCACATCCTCTTTGGCTTCAGTCAGAGCCAAAGGAGAAAGAAGAGAATGAAAAAAGAGAAGAGGAAGGATGACTAGCATCACGATGGTGCATGCCACCTCCCCTTCTATTGTCATAGCCACAATCATCATCGCAATGCTTGTCCTCGTCCCTACCATGATTCTAATCTTTGGATCCCCCATGATCACGGAACCTATTTTTCCCTTAACCAGGATTATTAATAGTGGAATGTAAGTTTTGGTTTTGTTATTAATGGGACATGATATCGTATGCTGCGATATCGTGTACGCAATATCATAGTCCGTTGTCATATCTATAAATAAGAGGTGGCTCTCCCTTGTTTTATCATCTAGATCTAGACCCTTAGCGAAACTTTGGCAGTTTTCCCTCTCCATAGATAGAATATTTTCCATGTGCCTGCAGTAGGAGGTCTAAACTGAACAGATCTTTATTCGAGTAGATATTGTACCTGAACACATATTTGTGTATGGAAATAAAGATGAACTTCTTGGATAAACCTTGCAGTGCATGGAATAGGCTAAATAGGAATTTTATTTATTGTTATTTACTATTTATCATTTACATGCTTTATTAGGAATTAAATCTCTCTCAATCCTTCTCTCCTAGTTAAGTGCCTTAGTACGACCACTTCACGCACGTGTGTTATGCGTGGTGATCCTAGCAATGACTAGCGTTTGGTAACCACGATTGCATTGGTTTAGGGTGTGAATGGTAAGTGGGAACGGATGCTAACACTAGGTTAATTCAGACTTAGTTAGTTAGTTAAAGTTAGTTAATTAGTCTCTTCAACCCTTCACCTCAATAGCATAGGAGATAAAATAGAAAAAGCTATAAAATCATATACCTTAGACTTACTTAACCATACACCATGACAAATACAAGTAAGTTTGGGAAGACAACAAATAATTAACCTTAAGTGTTCCATGAGGCATGTAGGCACTTAGTTTATGGAGTTCGACTGGATCGCATGTGTTACACTCATATTCATATGGTTGAGTGTAGGGGTACCGCACCACTCATCATTGGCACCGTTGCTGGGAACTAAGTGTTTGTGCGCTAAGTAGAACATAGGAGATCACTCACATCATTGGGAGCTTAAACGAACCTTAGGGTTAATTAAAAAAAAATTTATATAATGGTTAAATAACACACCGATAAGACACAATGTCTTCTTCTTCTTCTCACAAGAGCAATACACCACCTAGGGATCATACAAAGAACAGTCGGTAATCTAAAATACATAACCTAAATCCACCAGTTCCTCAACAATATAGAGTGTAATATACTCATCTCGATGAGTATATACCCAATTTTACTTTTTTCCTCCATCAGGATGAACAGATGTGCTAGAGATACTTGCAAGGTAACATAGTGTTACCTCCAGATCGGTCAATCCCAAACATGCTACTCCGTGCTCTTGCATAGATTAGCATGACACAACTCTATGCTGAATATGTTATAGGCAACTTTGACACAAGGGATTATCATCTGACATCCACACAACATATCAGGGACTCAAGATAGGAGAGCCAACATACACTGTTGAAGGGCAAAGGGGTCCTGCACATCCTAAGTGAAATCGGAGATGGTGAACCACTTATAACAGGTTCTCTATCGAAAGATGTTTCCCCTCCTAATGATAGTGAGGAGGTAGGGTATCAGAACCTATGCTCCACGATACACAACCCTAGTTTTAATCCCCATGAACACCAGCTGTTCATTGAGGGAACAAAAACACATGATAAAGATGGGCACTCAAATCGTCATCACGATCAGGGCCGAAGCCACAGAAGAGAAGGTAGGAAACATCATCATGGTGATGGTTCTTCTTCTTCTTCCCCTTCTTCACATCATTCATCCTCTTCTTCTACATTTGGGTGCAGCCATCAAGAGCATAATGGTGAGCATAGAGGTAGACAAAATGAGAGACCTCGACGAGAGAGTCGAGAGAGAGGAAAAGGGCATGAACAAAGGAAAAGTAGGGAACAACGTAGACACCATAAACATCATGAAAGAGATGATCATGACAAACCCCTACTTGCCACCCCAAGCATTCTAGATATAACAGAGGCTGTAAGAATACCAACAAGACATTTAAAACATAGTCAGATCAATAGCTTAGACATGAACAATATCCCACGCTTTGAGGGGGGATACAACGCGAATTTGCAAAATCATTTACAGGCATTCCATGATGCCTGCGCCTTGTGAAACATAGAGAACAAGTGGCAAAAACTGAATTTGTTTCCTAGGACACTCATTAAGGAAGTAGAGAGTTGGTACCAGTTCTTAGAAATGGAAACCATTAGGAGGTGAAGTATGATGTTAGAACTCTTCAATGATAAATATCAAACATAGTCCAGAGTGTCTAATTTGTGTAAGCAGATCCAAGGATGGAAGCAAGGTAATCATGAACCCTTGGATGCTACCATGGGCTGCTACTACGCATTGCTACATCATTTCCTAGGCCATGGTTATGCACAACAGGATCAACTTCACCACATTGTAGATGGGCTAAGGTATGAAAATAGGAGAACCCTTGGGACTTATGCCCAAGGGAGATTGTCAAAACTTAGATCCCATGACATTCATCTCTTGTTAGAACAAGTAGCCAAAGAATAAGGGGAGTTATGAAAAAGGGAAAGTGTGGAGGAATATAACGTGATCCTTCCCTCCAAAAGAAGGGAGTGAGATTTTGCGATGAAGAGGATGATTCACCACTTGAAGAGTTGGTGAACCGAAAAACCTTGCTACTTCAGAAGCTAACAATAGAAGTGGCAGCTAAGGTAGATGAAGTATGGAGCTCCTTAGATAGTAAAATTGAAACTATCCTAAAGATTGTAGAGGAGTCTAAGGAGGAACGAAGTAGTGACAAGAACAAGACAAAGTGGAGAGATTCAAGCCCTGCACGTGACAAGGGTAAGGGGAAAATAACTATCTTCGATGAGGTTGTGGATTCGGACACAGAAGATGATAGTGGATGTGAGATTTGCCACTATGACCATCCTAAGGGATGTTTTCTAATAATCTCAGATCTACAAGAGTCTGGGGTGTATGCACTCAACTTGAAACTCAACAAACAGCAGACACCCCGAAGGCTACCTTACCCTCAAGGTAATCCAAGATAGTTTCACCAACCATTGACATACTATCCAAGTGGAACCCCACCACAACCCATCGAACAACATCAGTAGTTGAAATACCCACAGTCATGGGGGATGCCACCGCTGAAACAACAGTACCCTTGCTGACAACCAGATCCATATGGCTACTACGTGCAGCAACAGGTTTCTCCAAGTGACTCAATGGGTCACACAACTCCCCAACGTCACTATCAAATTTGGGAGTACTTTATAAGGACTCCTTCTACTTTGGGAGATGCTCCATACCCATACCATCCTCCTAATCTGTTCACACCTCTTCCATTGGTAGTTCCCATAACACCTCCTAATCTAACAATGCAAGGGGAACTCCCCACTCAACCGTAGCCACGAAATGCTATGAGAGCCATAAACATTCAACCTACTACTGGTTTTGACAACCATAAAAAGAAAAGACCTTTCTTTAGAACCAAAAGCCCAGACAAGCTCTCATAACAACAAGTGGTTGAGTCTTGGTATGCTCCTCCAACACATAAGGCTTCAGAGCACCCTTCAGTCCAACAACAAAGCTTCACACATATGGTTATGTTAACACATACCGTAACCATCTGGATTAAGTTAGGCCACCTTCCCAGGAAACTATCTGACCCTAGAAGTCCCTTAATCTACCTCTAAATCACCGGGAACAAACCACATAAGGCACTTCTTGACTCAAGTTCTAGAGTCAACTTAATATCATGAGAAATGTATCAAGCCTAGAACCTGCCCCAACTTAAGAAGAGCAATATCTAGTTAGATTTGGCTGACCAGTCCATCACCATTCCCTTGGGATTGGTGGAGGACATTATTACCACCGTGTGTGGTTGGTCCTACCTAGTTGACTTCCTAGTGATAGAGGTCAACAACAACGAAGGGGACTTCCCAATTATAATGGGAATGGCATGGCCAAGCACAATAGACGCATGCCTAGGGATTCACGATATTTCCTTGGAGATATCTAAGGTAAATATTTATGGAAAGATCGAGAAGAAGAAAGTTCCATGCATCACATACAGTGATTCATTTGGTGATGACATGGAGGAATGCACAACATCTCCTCCATGCAATAGGTATGCCCTTGATACTATGAGACAAAGATGCCTATATGTAGCAACCACAAAACTAGTAGTAGACACCCCATGGTTGATAGCTATTCAGAAGAGCAACTGACAAACATGCATGGAATGAACTGGGAAAGTAACCCATGCCAACAACGAAAGCATAGATACCTTGGAATATGAGCATCACCAACTTCTACCCCTTAATTTAAGAACATCAATTGGGAGAAGTTGGGCACTTCTATGAAATTCAAACAAATGCTCATTATTTCAGATCTCTCCCTTGCAATTCAGTCATGGGGGTGACGACCACCTATGTTAATCATTTGGGGCCCTCAGTTATTTTTAATTTTTGTTTTACACATTTTTGTTTTCCATGTTTTTGTTTTACATGTTTTTGTTTTACACATTTTTGTTTTACACATTTTTCTTTTATACATTTTTGTTTTACACATTTTTGTCTTACACATTTTTTTTTATAAATTTCTTTAACTTTTCTTTTTTTTTTTTTGTTTTTCAACATCGTTATACTTTTTCATTTTTTGTGTGTGAGAGTGTGTGTTCTCCACCTTGTAAGTTTGTCACCCAATAAGTGTTCTTAATGATGGTATGAACTGTTTTTCATATTGATTGCTAATGTTTGGTTTTTACCTTTAAGTCATGATGTTGATAGTAAGGTATGGTTCTTCTGATATAGCAGGAAATGAGTCCACTTCATCCATTCATCCACAATTTTTCTATGGTCTCTCTTGGCCTGGAAATGTATAGTCCCTTTCTGAATAAGAACTCTAACGAATCGGTGAATAGGCACTTCTCAAACTAAGGAAGGACTTAAGGATTGAAAAGGGTGTGACTTCAAGGGAACTTGATGCATTTTTTTGGCCGTTCTCTTGGGTGCTTGGATGTTTTCTTCTTGAGTTTTCTTTCCGTTTCGATGTCATCCAATCATCAGTAAGCTGAGCAATAAAAATAACAAAGTCTTTGCATGGTGTGGTTCTCACATATAAACACATAAAAAAAATAGGAGAGAATTCAAAGCACACCCCTTAGACAAAATAATCCCTGGGGCTACAAGCACTGGTTATGGAACTAAAATAAAAATGTTCCCTCTAACTAAGGCCCTTCTCGCTTCCCATTATCTTCTCCTTGTTTCGTCGAAATGGTGGTGGCTCTTGGGTGAAGGAATTCTTGTTACTTCAAGAGGATGGATTGGCCAAATGCATTAATGTGAAGTCAATGGATGTGGTTGGTTTGAGGCTGAAGTTGGAATGAGACTTGCTAAGTTACATTAATCATGACAAACACAAGGGGTTGTACACCACCTTGTTCTTGGGATTCCATTCCATTATCTTCTCTCCACCCTTCTCTTCATTGTTCACCTCATTTCCGGTTGTATTATTAGTGTGTATTTTGGTAGATACATTGTTTTCTTTTTGGTAAGTTCTTGTAGTTAAGACTTTAACTCTTGTTCCAAATGACATTCTCAGAGCCTATGGACTCTTTGAATGTGGGCTTGTTAGGGCATTAAGGGCATGAGCCTGCTTTGGGGAGGACCCACTGACATTCCTATTTGGTGCACCAGTTAAATTCTTTTCCCTAACATTTTTGCAATCCATGTCATTTTGTTCATTTCCATATTGACATCCCTTTCATCGATGTCATAGTTGTCTCTTTTTCTCCATCTTTCTTGATTCTTTTTCTTTCTCCATTCTATCACTACCAGAGGTTCGCTATTAGTCATGGGGGTACGGGGCCCAATTTTTTCTTTTCAATTTTCTCCTAAACCCTACAACTTCAGTAGTCATCAATATTATATCTCCAGACCCGCAATCAGCCATACCACAACTCAGCCAATGGACCTTTTCACCAAAGCAAGGTATCAACTGCATTGAAATTCATTTACTCTTGTTAATATAGGATTGTGTTGTGTGTGTAGATTGTGATCATGCAACAATGGATTGGATCTTGAGGAAACACTTGGAATGGAGCGATGCTAAAATAGCTATGCATGGAGCAAGATCGATGGTGCGCTAATGGATGGACAATGAAAGGCGCAATCTTGGCATTGGTAGCAGCAAAACTTCTCTCTCTCTCTCTCTTTCTCAGCTACCAAATGAGGCCTGATGTCAATGTAATAAGGTGTTCACTCTTGTTGTCATGAACACCAGTTTTGTTGTGTCTTGTAATGATGATCCATTCACATGTCATCCCATTAGTTCCATTTTGAGTCAATAATCCCATACCTTCGCAATATTTTGTAAGGAATTTGAGGATGAGTTTTCATTCAGTCATGGGGATATGATGGGACATGAGATTGCGATTGCCACAATATCACATCCCCCGTGATATCATGTACGCAATATCATGGTCCACCGTTATATCTATAAATAAGAGGTGGCTCTACCTTGTTTTATCATCTAGATCTAGACCCTTAGAAAAAATCTGGCAGTTTTACCTCTCCAGAGATAGAATATTTTCCAGTGTTTGCCCACAGTGTGGTGAATGTAATTGTACAGAATCCTTTATTCGAGTGTGAAGTACTTGGACACACACATGACCAATAATAAAGATCAAGATTGCTTCATCATTGCAGCATTCACTTTGTTATTTATTTATTTATTTAATTGTTATTTACTGCTTTCTTAATTAGTCTCTCACCCTTATCTCCTAGTAACGCAAAATTAGTACAACTTGATTACGAGCATTTAAGTGTGACTACTTGGTAACCCAGTGGCGTACCTAGGATTTGCGCTTGGTAATCCTAGTGGTAGTCGTGCATGAATTCCAAGATGTGTACGGATGATTAAGGAACGGATGCTCATCACACTTAGGCTAGATTAGATCTTCTTACCCTTTCTCCCCTAGCTTAGCTTAGTTAGTATTCTATTTCTATTGCCTTCAGGAGTAGCATTAGAATTAGGAACACATCGTACACCTCACTCTAGACTAAACCATACATGACAAAGCTAATACTAGTCCAAGTGGGAAGACAATGAACTGCGACCTAAGGATAACTATCTAGGTGTCACAACTAGTCCATCTGCGGAGTTCAACCAGATCACGAGTGAAAATGCTCATATTCGTATGGTTGAGTGTAGGGGTATCTCTCTACTCATTAGTTACCATCATAAAAAAAGGGGGAAAAGAGACAAGGAATTAAGAACCTTAAGAGAAGGGATCCTCTCCATCTTTCTGTCCTAGCAAGAACAAGGGGTTGATGAACTATTTCCCTTTTAAAGTTTCATAACAAGCCTTTTTTTGCTAATCATTTTTGTGTTCTACTTTAATGAAATGATAATCTCGAGAGTCGTGGTCTTGCACAACATATTTAGCATGGATCCCTTGGATGCCCAACTTCATGAGAGTTTGGAGCAGCATCACAAGAACTGATCAATTAGGTTGCAACATAATGTTTCTCTCTATGTCTCTCCATCACATCTATTCATCTTGATGTAGGATGAAGGTGAAATCTGGCCCATACTCATCAAGATCAGTATAGGCCACTTTGCATTGCTAGGGCATTGTCTATTTTGACTCATTACACCTTTGATTGGAAGTGTGCTTGAACAAAAATGGAGAATCAACCCAAGAAGAAGACATTTTAGCTAGAAAGAAAAATAGTATGCTTTTAATATTATTATTATTCTTAATGATTGCAACTTTAGGGTTCATTACAACGATTTTGAATAATTTCATGAAGTCCTAGATGGTGCATGTACTTAACTAAAGTCCCTAGCAACAACACCAATGATGAACACTGAGTATACCCTACATCCAATCATACAAATCACTAGCATTCACTCAATGATCCAATTGAATTCCATAGACTCTAGCTCTCTAAGTACACAGGTTTCTAGGAGGTAAATCTAACCATTGCAATCATTGTCTTCCCAGTTCCACTTGTGAAGTGCAAGTATATGGTTATGTGTAATTGAGGCATCTAATTTTTATCATTTTTTCTTTTATGGTTTGATTGCCTAAGTGCTAGGAAAAAAAGTAAATTTAATATGTAATTAAGCTAGTAACTAACTAACACTTAACTAATCCTAACATAGGCATCCATTCCTACGTTTCATACATATCCTAAACACATTATAGCACCACCAGGTTACCAAGTGTTAAGCGCTACTAGGATTACCAAGTGTTAAACATATGCTAAAAGTGGTCGTGCTTATGTTTACTATTTAGCCAATATTAATTACTCAGTTAAAATTAATTAAACTAAATTACATGAACATTAAATGCATAAGAAAATAATTAATCTATCCCAAGTGCTACAAGGTTTGATCATAAAAGCTAATCTTTATTGTTGTTCACACTAACATGCTTAGGTACATCATTGTTTGAATAAATATTCATACACTTATTTGACTCTTATTGTGGGCACCCAGAAAATATTCTAACTCTAGAGAAAACAAACTACAAGAGCTTTGCTATGACTAATGATGAGTTCTGATATTGAACCCTTGACATCAGATACATGATATCGAAGATGTTGAAGTGCTATTGGACATGCGATGTCAAAACCTATCTCATTGGCTATAAATAGGAGATAGGGGCACTTGGTTTGGCATTAGTTTTTAGTCCCTTAGCTGAACTCTTACAATTTTTCCCTTCCAAAGTTAGAATTATTTCTGAGTGCCTACAATAGGAGTCATAAAGTGAACGGATCTTTATTCGATCAATGTGTACTTGAGTACACCTTGTGTCCAGAAATAAAGATGAACTTTGTGATAAACCTTGCAACATTCAAAATAGCTTAATTATTGCATTTCATGTTATTTACTCTTATTTGATGCTCTCATTAGTTAATCAATGTTATTTTTATTGAACTGTTAATTATCAATGAATTAGCACACCCAGCACGACCACTCCGAGCATATGTGGGAACACTTGGACACCAGTAACGACTAGCATTTGGTAATCCCAATAGTGTTACACTAGTTTAAGATGTGTCCAAAGAGTGGGAACGAATGCTGGTGTTAGGACTAGTTAGAGAATAGTTAACTACTTAAATCAAATTAGTTATCAAATTACCTCATTTCTCTCTTTTAAGCATCAAGTAAATAAAACATAAAATAATAAAAATCACATACCTCGAGTTTACCTAACCATGCAATTGAGCCTTACAAGTAAGCTTTGGAAGACAACAATTGCATAACTCATGCTTATTCTATGTAGGTGCATAAGCACTTAATCCTCAGAGTTCAGTTGAATTGTGTGTGAATGCTTGTATTCGTATGGTTGGGCGTAGGGGTACCTCACTGCTTATCATTGGCATCATTGTTGGGGATTTTGTTTGTGCACTGATTAGAACTTAGGAAATCCTTCCATCGTTGAAATGAACCCTTAGAGTTAACTAGCCTACAACCACTAGAAAAGGGTATCACACACTAAATAATCAATCATGTCTCCTTCTTCTTATGATAGTGCTTCATTGACTAAGTCCAACACCATGAACAATTAGAGGTGGGATGCACATGATGATCCGCCAATGCCCCAATAGTTTCACATGGTATACGCTCGTCCTGATGAGTATATACTAGACTTTATCTTTATCCTTCCCCAAGATGAACAACTGCGATGGTGTGATTTAGAAGTTAACATAGTGTTACCTCTTAATTGCTCGATTCCAAGCATGCTTCTTCATGCTCTCGCATGAATTGGTATGCAGCACTTACAATCGGAGTACATTGTGCATGAACAAGATTCAAGAGATTATCGATCCACTGAGGCACAACGTTAGAGGGATTTGCAATAGGAGAGACATTACAAATCCATGAAGGGGAAGTGGTCTTAGGATGTCCTGTATGTCCTAAGTGAAAACGAGGGTGGTGAACCTACCTTAAGAGGTTTTTTGTTGACTTTGGTCAAGGAGTTGGGTATCAGAATCTTCATTCAAATTTTCATAACCTAATTTCTGGTACCAATAGAAAAAAAGGGTCTGAAAAAGGAATACGAATGCATGAAAATGATGGACATTCTGATTGTAATCGTGACCAAGGCCGCAACCACCAAAGAAAAGGTGATAAACACCATCATGATGCCAATCCTCCTTTCTCTTCACCTTCATCATCTCCTTCCCCCTCTTCTTCAGGATCTGAACATAATCATAAAGGGAAAGACCATGAGGATAAGGGTAAGAAAAATAGAAATCATAGACAAAACAGTTGGGAAGGGGGGTGAGGGTGGTAGTCAAGAAAGACACATCACGAAAGAAGGGAGAGTAGGGAATAGCATAGGCATCATATATGCTATAGACAGCATGATCACGATGAACGCCTACTCACCACCCAAAGTATGTTAGATATAATAGAGGTCGTTAGGATCCCAACAAGGCAGTAGAAGGATAGTAGGATCAAAATACAAGACATGAATAACATTCCATGATTTGAAGGGGGATACAATGCTGATCCTCAAAACCATCTACAAGCATTCTATGACGCATGTGCCTTGCAAAATATAGAAAATGAGTGGCAAAAGCTAAAGTTTTTTCCATGAATACTGATCAAGGAAGTGAAAATCTAGTATCGGTCCTTAGAATCGGAATCCATTCGTCGATGGAGTACCATGTTAAAACTATTCAACAATAAGTATCAAACGTACTCCTGAGTGTCCAACCTATGTAAGCAAATCCAAGGATGGAAACAAGGAGGACACAAATCCTTAGATGTTTCCATGGATCAATATTATTCATTGTTATATCATTTTCCTAGCCACGGTTACTCGTAGAAGTAACAACTACGCCATCTCGTAGATGGGCTTAGGTACGAAATGTGAAGAACCCTTGGGAGTTATGCCTAAGGAAGGCTATTCAACCTCAAGGCCCATCAAATATAAAGGTTATTGGAGAAAGTTGTCAAGGAGGAAGGAAAGTTGAGGAAAAGAGAAAGTGCAGAGAAGTACAATAGAGATCCTTCCCTTCGAAAGAAGGAAATTAGATTTTGTGAAGATGAAGAAGAGTCATCACTTGAAGAGATGGTGAATAAAAAGACTTTTCCCATTCAAAAATTTGCATTAGAAGTATCAGAAAAGGTCGATCAAATGTGGAACTCCCTATATGAGAAATTTCAAACTATCATAAAAATAGTAGAGGAGTCTAGGAAACCAAGTAGTGACCAAGAGAGAAGGAAAAAGAAAGAAGCTGAGTATACATGTAACAAAGATAAGGGCAAGGTTTCCATCATTGAAGAGGTTGTGAATCTAGACATGAACAATGATAATGGATGTGAGATTTGCCAATATGACCATCCTAAGGGATGTTGCCCAGTGGTGTCACATGTATAAGAGTCTGGGATGTATGCACTAAACCCATGATTGAACAGATGGAAAACACCCAAAAGGTTACGTTATCCTCAAGGTAACCCTAGGTAGTTTCACAAACCCTTGACATATTATCCAAGTGGAGCTCCACCACAACCAAATGAATAGTATCAATGGTGGCAACACCCACAATCATGGGGAATGCCACCACCACATCAACAGTATCCTTACCATCAACCTAACCCATACGGGTATTATGTTTAGCAGCCAATCTCTCCACGTGACTTTACTAGTCATGTTGCTCTTCAACCTCACTACTAGGCCCCTAAGTACTATAGAACTTCTTCTCCTTAGGGTGATATTCTACA
Source organism: Gnetum montanum (assembly GCA_015680685.1). Classification (NCBI taxonomy): domain Eukaryota; kingdom Viridiplantae; phylum Streptophyta; class Gnetopsida; order Gnetales; family Gnetaceae; genus Gnetum; species Gnetum montanum. Next base: position 589,923 of record MNCI01035467.1, read on the forward strand.
TACGTACTATCCCTCTCATCTGTTTGCATATCTTCCACCCTCAGCTCCATTACCACCTACTCCAACTATGCAGGGCGAGCTTGCTACCCAGACGTAGCAACGTAATGCTACAAGGGCTATCAATCCTCAACCTATTGTTGGTTTGTAGAATCGATCAAAGAAGATACCTTTCTTTAGAACCAACAGTCCAACCAAGTCCTTAGAACCACAAGTGGTTAATTGTCCAAACACCTCTCCATCGTTCAAATCTTCAAAGCTTCCTTCAAACCAAAAACCTCACTCAACACACATTGTTATGTTAATCCACGCCATCACTGATTGGATTAAATCTGGCCATCTTCCTAGGAAATTCTCTGATCTTAGAAGTCCTCTTATATATTTGCAAATTGATGGAAATGAGCCTTGCAAAGCTCTTTTGGATTTAGGTTCTAATGTTAACTTAATCTCTCAAGAAATGTATAAATCCTAGAACCTATCTCTGCTAAAAAAGAGTAACCTTTGTTTAGAGTTGGCTGACCAGTCCATCACTACTCCATTAGGACTAGTGGAGGACATTGTCACCATTGTTTGTGGGTGGTCATATCTAGCTGATTTCCTAGTGATCCAAGTCAACAATTGTAATGGGGACTTCCTAATCAAAATGGGAATAGCATGGCCAAGTATGATTGATGCGCACCTAGGAATACGTTATCTTTCCATAGAGATATCAAAAGAAAATGCATTTGGGAAGATCAAGAATAAGAAAGTTCCATGCATCGCATACAGTGACACGGGGTGTAATTGCATATAGAAGTCCTAGTTTGTACAATGCTTAACATTGCCTGCATGCAACTAGTGTGCACAAGTAACTGACATACAAAAATGTCTGTATGCAATAGCCACAAGATAGAAAGGTACCTAGTCACTGATAGCTGACCAAGATAGCAATTCAACTTTATGCATGAAACCAACTAAGGGCTTGACTTGTGCCTATATCGATAGCATAGATGCATTAGAGCAAGTTCATCACCAACTTCCAAGTACTAACATCGAGAATATCAACTGGGGGAAGTTGGAAATCCCTAACAAGTTTAAGCAAGATCCCCTTGAGTTAAAATCACTGCCCACCAGTATAGAGTATACATTTCTCAAGAATGGAAAACCAGTAATAATTAATGCTAAGCTCACTCCTCAACAAAAAGAAAGACTGCTGAAAATGGTAAACAAATGGTTGAAAGCCTTTGCTTAGTCATATCCTGAATTAATTGGAATAGATCCTAGGATATGCAAACATAGAATTTACACTGACCCCTCTATGAAGCCTTGACGACAACCACAAAGACAATTGAACCCAAAACTTAAGCAAGTAGTTAAGGAAGAAATTGAACAACTTCTGAAGGTCAGGTTCATCTACCCCATTGCTAATAGTGAATGGGTTAGTCCATTAGTCATTATGCCCAAAAAATGTGGTAAATGAAGGGTGTGTATAGACTTTAGGCTATTAAACATGGCAACATTTAAAGACCATTTCCCATTGCCATTCATTGACTAAGTTTTAGATACCATTGTAGGGCATTACTACTATAGTTTTCTAGATGGTTATAGTGGATACAATCAAATTCAAATAGCACCAGAAGACCAAGCCAAGACTACATTCACAAGTCCTTGGCAAACATTTGCATATAGGCAGATGCCATTTGGCTTGTGCAATGCTCCAACAATGTTTCAACATCTAGTTCTCAGTATATTTTATTAGCAAATAGGAAATGGTATGGAGGTTTTTATGGATAATTTCTCCACCTACAGAGCTAACTTTGAACAAGCATTGGACTGATTAGAGTAAGTACTAAAATGATCTGTTGAAACCAACCTAAGGCTCAATTGGTAGAAAAGCCATTTAATGGTCCAAGAGGGCATTGTATTAGGGTATAAAATTTCACAAACAAGGAATCACTCATCAACCTAAAATCATAAAAGATGTTTGATCATTCCTTGGACATACTAGCTATTATAGATGCTTCATTGAGAAGTTTTTGAAGATCACAAAACCATTGGTAGAATTAACGAAAAAGGACATACCCTTTGAATGGACCAAGGAATGTGAACTAGCTTTTCAAACCTTGAAATAGAAGCTCATAGAAAAACACATTCTACAAGCTCCTGATTGGTCCAAACCATTCCATATAATGACTGTTGTGTCCAATTTTTCTTTAGGAGCTATACTTACACAGTTAGATGACCAAAAACATCTCTATTACATTCATTATGCAAGTCGAAGTATTGCTAGTGCACAACTCAACTATACCACAATAGAAAAAGAGTTAATGGCTATGGTGTTTGCACTAGAAAAATTTAGGCACTATGTATTAGGCTATAAGATGTTTGTACACATGGATCATAGGGCAATTCAGTTCCTTATGAATAAACTAACAGTGAGCCCTTGCATCATACGGTGGCTCGTGATCTTGCAAGAGTTTGATCTTACGATGATCCATCGTAAAGGCACTGAGAATGTTGTTGCCAATCATTTATCTCAATTGCAATGGGAAAACAAAGAGGATGAATACCCAATTTTTGATCACTTCCCTAATGAACTCCTCTTTGTAGGTGTAATAAACAATCAATCACCCACAAATACAAATTGGTGTAATAGCATTCTTACTTATCTTCTCACATAAGAAACACCACAAGGGTTGGACATTAAAAAGAAACAATAGTATCTCCACTGAGTCAAACATTTCATGGAATTAATGGATACCTTTACAAGGTATGTTCCAATGGCTTGGTCCAATGATGTGTTCCCGATGTAGATCAATTGTGAATTCTCCAAGATGCTAATGAGGGCCCTTGTGGGGGTCATTATGCCAAAAGATGAACAACCATTAAAATCTTGCTTGCAAGATATTATTGGCCTACATTATTTTGGAACACCCATCATTTTGTCCAATCTTGTGAACACTGCCAACATGATGGGGGAATGACTGCTAGAATGGAGGGCCCACAACAATGGATTCAACCCTTAGAACCCTTTAACATATGGGGTATTGATTTTATGGGGTCTATTACACCGATGTTCAATGGAAATGCATACATTGTTATTGTTGTTGGCTATTTTACAAAGTGGGTAGAAGCAGCTACTATTACCAACTATACATCATCTACCACGACACGATTTGTTCAACAAAAAATTGTGAATAGGTTTGGCATGCCTCATGCACTTATTTCTAATAATGGTACACATTTTATAGCCATGAATTTTTGGAAGTTGATGCAATGCTTAGGAGTCGAGCATAAACTGACTACACCATATCATCTTCAAGTGAATGGTCAAGCCGAAGTCACTAATAGGGAAATCACAAAAATATTGACATGAACCATTAGCAAATATAGGTGAGACTAGAGCACCAAATTGAATGATGCTCTTTGGGCATACTGCTCCACATGGAAACTCTCTATAGGCTACTCTCCCTATGAGTTAGTGTACAATAAACTTCCAACACTTCCTATCCAAGCTGAGCTCCATACCCTATCGACAACATGTGACCTTAACCTTTATCTTAGTATAGCATAGAAAGAATAGTTAATGAATCTTAACTTGCTAGATGAAAATTGATTAGCCGCCCTATCATCCAACAAACTGCACAAGGCCTTCAACAAACAACATCATGACCTAAAAATTAGAAAAGTCACATACCAACCAAGAGATAGGGTTCTTTATTGGAATCCCGCACATGTGCCACAATGAAATAAATTTTAAACATTTTGGGAAGGACCTTACATCATTCATGAAACTTTTCCTTTAGGGGTCATGATGATCTATAAACCTGAAAGCTCGCATAAGAAATTATTGGTCAACATCTAGCAAACCAAATCTTTCCATGAGCCGAAAAAAGCCAGTACTAGCACTACCTCTATTGATGGACAACCCTGCTCACTATTTCAAATCTTCCCCTTCCAACCTAGTTGTGGGGGAGATGGCCACCAATGCTAGTCATTCTAAGCCCTCAATTTCTTTTATCTTTTTGTTTTACACATTTTTCTTATTTACTTGTTTTTGTTTTACACCATCATTAAAATTTTTACTATTTCTTTCTTTATTACATTTTGTTTCATTTATTCTCACTCATCACATAATAAGTGCTCATGATGGTGGATTGTACTATAATAGTGTTGCTTGCTAATGTCTGGTTTTTACCTTTGACTTTCAATGTTGATGCTAAGATATGGTTTCTTTTGATAAAATAGGAAATGACTCCATGTAATCCACTCATCCATTCAACTCTATGGTCTCCCTTGATTTTGGAATTACACTGTCCCTTTTTCTAAGAAAACCTATTAATGAATTGGTGGCTTGATATTCTTCAAACCAAGGAAAGATTCAAATGGATTGGAAATGGTGTGACCTCAAGGGAATTCAACGCATTTGTGCTGCCTATTCTCTTAGGTACTTAAATGTTTTTCATAGGTTTTCCACCATCCCATTGTCAACTAATCTCAGGAAGTTGAATGAATCAAATAATTCTTTGCATAGTGTGGTTCTCACTCAAAATAATAATAATAATAATAAAATTCTGGGGATTCAAAGCATACCCCTTAAACATAATAAAGAAACATGGGCAACAAGCACTAGTTATGGCACTGGAAAGACATGCTATCCATGCCTCAAGGTTCCCTCTAACTAAGGCCTTTCTCACTTCCTAATTTTTTATTCTTCTCTTTTTGGGATGTTGGTTTCTCTATGAAAACATTCTTGTTGCTTCAAGAGGATGGGTTGGTCAAGTGTGTTGATGCGAGGTCATTGGATGTGGTTAGTTTTAATATGGATTTGGGCTGAATTTTATTAAGTAACCTTAACCACATACTACACAAGGGACTTTACACAACCTTGATTTTGGGATTCCATTCCATTCCCTCTTCTCTTCCTATATTGCTTTCCATATTCCACCTCATTGCAAATTTTATGATTAGTTTATATCTTGGTCAATACATTATTATTCTTTGGTAAATTCTTGTGGGTGAATTCTTAACTATTATTTCCATATGTCATTCCTAGAGCCTATGGACTCTTTGGTTTGGGGGTTTGTCAAGGCATAACTGGCATGAGCCTGTTTTGGGAAGGACCCACTAGCATTCCTTTTTGGTGCAATTATAAACTTCTTTTTCCTTAAACATTTCTTGTAATCAACTATATCTCATTCCACCCCATCCACGACATTCGTTTTTGTTTTTGTTTTATTGGCTTCACCGTTGTTATTCCTCTTCTCCTCCTTTTTATTTTGTTTCCCATCCTATTGCTACCGAAGGTTCACTCTTAGTTGTGGGGGCCTATGGTAACTTTTTCCATTCCATTACTTATCTCACCCCTACACCTTAGGTAGCTATTAGTTACAAACCTCTAACCCACTATCTGGCATACCCACAACCTATCCAATGTGCTTCATATCGAGGCAAGGTATCAACTACATTATATCTTATCTATCTTTGCTAATTTGTGATTGTGTTGTGTGTTCATATGGAAATCACATGAATAATGAATTGGGATAGAAGGGAGCACTCAGGATGGACTGGAGTAATAGCATTTATGTAAGGAATAAGCTTCTTCATGTGGCCATCGATGAACAATGGTGTGCACATTTTTTACATCGGCAGCAATGTGCCTCATTTTCCTTTCTCTCTCTCTCTTTCTTCAAGCTGTCAAATGAGAGTCTAGATGTCATCTATGTATAGTGTTCACCACCATGGTTATGAACACCAATGCTATAATACGTTGGTCAATTTGTTCACTGGGCACTTTGAGTCTGTCATTTCATGTCACCGTCAGTCATCATTTAGTTAATAATCCCATACCTTTCCAATATTTTGTAAGGAACTTGAGGATGAGTTTTCATTTAGTTGTGGGGGTATGATCAGTCTTGATATTAGATACATGATATTAGAGATGTTGAAGCGATATCGGACATGCGATGTCAGAACTTGTCTCGTTGGCTATAAATAGGAGACAAGGGCACTTGGTTTGACATTAGTTTTTAGTTCCTTAGTCGAACTCTTGCAGTTTTTCCATTCTAGAGTTAGAATTAATTTTGAGTGCCTAGAGTAGGAGGCATAAAGTGAACAGATCTTTATTTGAGCATTGTGTACCTGAGCACACCTTATGTCCAAAAATAAAGATGAACTTTGTAATAAACCTTGCAACATTCAAAACAGCTTAATTATTGCATTTCATGATATTTACTCTTATTTGATGCTCTCATTAGTTAATAAATGTTATTTCTATTGAACTATTAATTATCAATGAATTAGCACACCCAACATGACCACTCTAAGCATACATGGAAACACTTGGAAACCCAGTAATAACTAGTGTTTGGTAATCCCAATAGTGTTACACTAGTTCAAGATGTGTTCGAAGAGTGGGAACAGATGCTGGTGTTAGGACTAGTTAGAGAATAGTTAACTAGTTAAATAAAATTAGTTATTAAATTACCTCATTTCTCTTTTTTAAGCATTAAGAAAATAAAACATAAAATAATAAAAATCACATACCTCGAGTTTACTTAACCATACAATTAAGCCTTACAAGTAAGCTTGGGAAGAAAATGATTGCATAACTCATCCTTGTTCTGTGTAGGTGCATAAGCACTTAATCCTCAAAGTTTGATCAGATCGTGCATGAACACTCGTATTTATATGGTTGGGCGTAGGGCTACCTTGCCACTCATCAACTAAGGAATGGAATGGATGAATCATTGCAAGGGTACTGGAGGTGAAGATATGAATAGTATTAGGGAGAGAGGGGTTAGAAAGGAATTATAGGGGTTGACCCATCCCTTACTTAGCACTTCATGTTAGTAATAAAGTTGGAAGTTTTACTATGGTTGACGTAAGGCTAAGTAAGGGTACAATAGAAAGGGAGAAGAAAGTCTTCCAACACTTAGCTAGAAATGTTTAGCAAGCATCTGATGCTAGCACATTGACATTGTTAGCATGTTTACATCAAATAATTTTGTAGATTATGAGGCTCATGTAGTATGGATCAACATAGCCTAACAAGTTATAGAGGATGGAGTTGTAGTAATGAGCAGAGGCCAAGATATGCAAGTTGAATGGGAGATAACTAGAAGGTCTTCTTAAAAAGAATTTGGTTGTAGTGGCATCATAAGACCCATGCAATGATTGCATACTAGGTCACCATGTGTCTTCCCAAAGTAAGCAGGTCATAATTTGAAGTAAGCACCAAATTTGTTCCATGATTTAGTAGATCTTTAAGGTTATCACATACAAAAGTGGTGCATAGACATTAATGAAAGAGGTACAACATGGTTTATTTGGCATTCTTATATAACATGTGTTGTTTAGGGTTAAGGATACCACAACAATGAAGATTTGTCTAAGTGAGAAGCCTTTCTTGCATAAGAAGCCATACAAAAACTTGAACACATGGCATAACAAAATTTTCTGGACATTTATAAAGGATGTGAAATATGGTAAGTAATGAAGGCAATTCCATGTGTAAGGAAGTAAGGTGTTGTATGAAGAAATCTTAAGTAACCAAGTAAAGTTAGATTAGGGTGATAAGGTTGGAAAGTGGAGGTAATAAGTCATTCAATGGCATTTTATATATCAACTATAAGTCCTAGATTAGGAAATTATTTCATGTAGCTTGTGTTTATAATCTAACATGCATGGAAGAGGTTCTTAGTCCTCTGATATGCATCCTTGTTCCTTTTGTTAAACTTCAAAGTTGTATGCACAATTCTAAGCTCTCTAGGACAATTTTGGCTTCATTCGGATGTTCTAGGATCCCTTCAGTATGCTTCCTCAAGTTCCAACTTACACTTGGGATCAAAGTGCAAAGTGTGGTTTTGGAGGAGGGGATGTGTTACATTTCCTATGTCAGCATAAGGGCATTGATGTATCCACTTGATAGACCTAGTTTGCTTGACTTTACCTTGTGTACACTGAGGGTTAGTTTAGGTTCCATTAATGAGCCTCTATTGATGCCTAGGTGTTGATGAATCTTTTTCATTTCCATGTGAAAACTATAAATACCTAGGATGAGCTCTCATAGTTTACAACTTTATTCCAATATTTTTATTGGGCTTTTGATATCTAGTTTTATGTGAAGAGTTCTTCCTCCCTTGGGTAGGTTGATTTTCTTTCTTGTCTTATATGTGTTTTGAATCATCACTTTTACAAGTGCAGCTAGACTTTGTCAGAGTGCTACCTTACATATGTAACTTGAAACCATTTAGTTGATATGGAGTCCAATGTTTGCATGGTGAATAGCTATATGACATGGTGTTGGACCATTAAGGTTATGACTAAGAGCCATTTTCATTGCATTTTGTGGGGTGTTACACTTGTTCCAAAGAGGGATTGCAATACAAGCATTGCACTTGTTCCCCCCAAAGGGATTGTAATATATGTTTATTTATTATTATTTTATTTCTTATATTTTTAAAATGCATAAAAATTAAAAATATAAAATTATAGATATTTTTCTCTCTCACCATGGTAACACAGGTTTTCATTTGTATCATATGTATTATAATATATTTTATCTTTCTTAAACTCAACAATATATGAGTGTTCTTGGCAATCCACTCAACATTGTCTTCAAAGTTTATGACTAGATTGCACTACAATTTGGATACTATATTCAATTGATCCAAAATAAGAAGGATCCCTATAATTAGTTTCATTGTCAAGGAAGACATTGACAAATTGCTAGAAATACATATACATTCTTGAGTTTAATATTTATTCAAATAAAGTGTGTTTCTTGGTATTGCATGTAGGGTGTACACATGAATGAAATGGCACATAGTGCTAAGAGTCCACAAAATAGATTTGGAAGGATACTAAAAAGATGAAACACTTTTATCACCTTTAAGAATTTAAATAATATAACCCTTCCACTAGTTGTGTTGGCTTATCATCAAGATTGTGTTGGCTTATCATCAAGCTAAGCAAGGAAGGTGGAAAGTTATTCATGGATGATTCTCTATGGGCCTAGTTATGGCTACACCAAATGATCTTAAAGATGCCATGATTAACATGCAGCTAGAAAATGAATGCACATTGTATAAAGCTTATGAACCTATGTACAATGAATAAGAGCCTTTGTACATGCAAGATCTGTAAGATTGAATGGTAGAATAAGAAGCTAGCCACAACTTTTCATCCGATCATTCAAATGAAGAGTAGAAAGCCAAAGAAGATAAAGGAAAAGGGTCACTCTACCATGAAGACTCATGGATAGGTGATTTTTATTGAGGTGTAGCTCAAAATTAAAATGATGATATCCTTTCCAAGTTCTAGCACTTGCATTTGTTTAGACCTTAAGGTGGTGGTGATGATGTTGCTTTGTTTGGTTAGGATGATTATCATGAGCTAACGGAAGTTGTGCACATTCCAAAGAAACATATTTTTGATAGTAGAATCAAAAAAATCAACACAGCCAATGTGCCAAAATATAAATGATATACTAGTGATGATCCCCAACTTCACATGAAAGCCTTTGATAATGCCTGCTATTTCTAAGGAATCATGAGTGATTAAAAAAGTTGTAGTTATTTCCCTATACCTTCATTGACCATGTAGAGATATGGTATAAATCCTTCCCCCCAAGATCAATTAGAGATGGGAAGACATGGTTGGAATCTTCTATGCAAAATTTCAAACCTATACTAGAATTTTAAACATCTAGAAGGGGATCACTAGATAGAGGCAAGGAGCCCATGAACCTCTCAACATCACCATGGAGAGGTACATAAAAACTAATCATTGTTATCCAAACCATGGTTTTATTCAAAGAAAGAAATTGATGGATATTAAGACCAAGAAACAAGAGAACTTGTGAATATGCAATGAGCTAGGTTCATAAAAATTCTATGGCTCAAATCAAAGTACCCTTGAACATCACAATAAGCATGGAAGTTGAGTGGTAGAAGTGATAGTCTGCGAAGGAGTATAATCGTGACACATACATAGAAAGAAGGCCAAAAACATTGAAGATACTACTAAACCTCCCATTGCAGTTCAGTCCCTAGTGCAATTTCAAGTTAAAAAATAAGATGTTAATATACTTAGCCCATAGAATGGATTGTTTTTGGAATGTAATGGGAAAAAATATAACTGCTACTTTCAAGGATATTGAGGATAAGGTAGTTAAAGCTAGAACCAAATAAATTTCATCACATGAACATAAAAAAGGTATGAAGACAAGGGTAAAGGTAACCTCTCTCATTCTAAGAGCATTCATGAAGATCTAAATGAGGCTTCCTCATCCTTCAATGATGAAGGTCCCTACAAATACTACATAGACTTTTATGATTTATAGTGCTACCTAGTCATGGCTCATATGATTAGTAAGATGGAACAATTTAAGATGCATTTAAATCCTAGATTTTTCAAGAGATAAAAAAGGAGGACTTCATACCTAGGTTGTTCATACTATCTTGGTGGCACATATTCATAACCTATGCAATAGTACTAGTAGTGGCAAGCTCCAAATCTTTGGGATGCTACTTCATGAAATCTTCATTCTTCCATGAAACAATATATGGTTCTTTCCATCAATCCCTACTTTCATAGTATATAAGCAAATTCTTATCAACCCTCATTGATGATATTTCAATAGTACATGCTTGCTTTAATTAGTCCTAATGGTCAAGCTTCCCAACAATAATAATAACAACATCTTCTACTTCTTAGTCCCAATGTAGGGTAGAATACCCAGTTAGTCATAATCAAGGAAATCTAAATCACATAATATTTCCTAATATGTTAATACTACTTCCATGTATGCATATAGACATTATTATTAATCCCTTGTTGATTTGGTTACAAGGGGAAGCTTGAGGTCTTGTAGTAGAAAATTCTATCATAGGCACAGATGTGAGAACTATGAGATTGGCTCCATATCATCTTGTCCATATTTTAAAGAAGAAATGTATTCTTTCTAAATAGAATACCACATTTAGGAGGTCTCAGTGAAACCCATTGATTATAATCAAACTACAATATCTACTTTAGGGGTAGGTTCTATGATGTTTGGTAAAGGTAATAAGGTGGCAATTGATGATTATTTTATCACCATCTCCATATGTATGGTGGCTACACAAGAAAATAAAGAGGGATATTTTCTTGAAAAACATTCAAATCCTAGTAATTCCATGGTGTAAATTCAAATCAATGATAAGGATCATTCTTTAGTTCTTGTTGACTCTAATTTTGGAGCCACTATAATCTCATTGTAGTAGTACCTTGATTAGAGGCTTTCTCTTCTCAAGCATGTCAACATTTGATTGGAGTTGGTGAACCAATCCTATGCATAATCCATGGGACAAATATGTGATGTAATGACTAGTATTATAGGATAGTCATATCCTATATATTTCTTGATGATCAAATTAGAAAACAAGGTGAAAGAGGATTTTCTTGTTATTATGGGGAAAGCTTGGTTGAGCACCACTAATGACAAGTTGATCTTCCTAGATCTTCATCTTGAAATGAGCAGAAGAGATAAGACCAAAAGAATGAATCATAAGAAATACTTTGTGATCCTTCCTAGTCCTATTGCACAATGTGCATGTGCCATTCAAGAAATCTAGACAAAATATTTAATGGAAAACACCTGGTGTTTCATAATGAATATCTTTCATCTTTAAGCATGAAAAATGATTCATCTAACACTCAAAGGTCTTTTAGGTGATAGACATGGATCAATCATGGGAGAAGAATGCTTCATGACATGTTACAATTTTATTTTCTTACTATTTTTATTTGTGAATTTAATAAATTTGGGGTGTTTAGTTAGAATTTTATACTTTTTTGAGCTTCATAGATGAACATTTATAATATTGTGTTTTCTTTTGAAGTGTTTTTGTTTGTGTATGGGAAAATCAATTAATGTGTTTTATGGATGCTCACCCAATAAGCCAATGGTGTATGGGTGAGTTACAAATGCAATGATGATGCAAGAGTGCCAAATGAGTCCAAAATGAAGCCTTGATTGATGAATTTCCCACACAACAAATTCATCCATCCACTTTTCTTCTATCCATCATTGGTGAACCATGCTTAAATTTAGTAGTAAGTTAGGATTCATATTGCTATTTTTTGAAGCTAATGCTACTAGAACTATGACTAGGTGGTGGGTCCATACCTTAGGGTTTGAGCTTTGGAATCTTGAAAGAGTTCTTAATCATCAATAAGAAAAGGATGCATTATCAAGGTTCCTTGTGATCATTGAATGGATTCAATTAGTATGATTGAACTAAGGAACCTTTGTTACCTTGCCTAACCACCTTGGTCAAAAGAGGTTCATGATCTCATGAACCTATGCATGCCATGTGATGGGGGATGAATTCTCATGTTCATGCAAGTCAAAGACTTCAAGTGATGATCTACTACTTCGGTCATTTCCATAACTCCCATGCTCCATGAAAAATACTCTTTCTATGAAAGAAAAAATAATATGAAAAATAATGATGAACAAAAAAATAAAATATGATAAAAAAGAAAAAGAAATAAAATAAAAATATATATTAGTAATATAATAATGATGATACAAAAATATGATGGGAAGAGCAATGTAATTTCGAGCTTATTTGTCTATGTAGATTGGTATTTTCATCATCCTAAATTGATTCCATAATTACTCACATTAAATCCAAAATGAGTGGTTGAACTAATACATATGTAAATGTTTCTCATGTTCAACTCATGTTACAAATCGCTTGACTTTCCATAATTTTATAATCTAAGATAATTTTTTGCTCATCCCTACCCATGGCCACGAAGGCCCAAAAGTCTCTCTTAGTGGATTTTGATAATGTCAATTACTACTTTCACTCAAATCCAAAATCATTTGTTCCTAGGATCAACATCATCATCCTTGATCCAAGCCTTAATCCCATTCAAACTCATAACTTTTTCTTTATTGGTCATGGTATTGTGATCCCTGTTGGGATGTGGGATTGATTAGTACAACCAAAGGAATCAATGGAAGGGTTATGGTAGAGAAAAATTCATGGAACCTACTATGCATACATGTAAAAATGGAGAAAAACCAAACTAGAAGCTTGACTTCTAGATGATCGATGGCATGTTGCCTTAGTTTTGTTTTACCAATAGTTAAACCATGGAACAATCAAGATAAATTGCACTAGAAGTGGTAGGTATGACCTTGTGCTTGGAAGGATAACTGAAAAATGGGATGTGATAGCTTATCTCTCATGGGGTGTTGGATGTGCTCACATGCTTCATGAGCTAACTAAATGGTTGGTTGGGGATCTGGTAATGTTGCACTCTTACTCTTTCCCTATCTCACCCATTATTCATTTTCCATCTCTTTCATTTCATTCTTGTTCATGGTTGTGTATGGTAAGAAGTCAATAGGGCAAAGCAAAGGATGAGATTTGGCCATCCCAGGGGATAGAATAGCATTTGATGCTAATGTCTCACTAGTTGTTTGGAATTTATAGGTGTCTCATCAATGGGTTTCACAAGGGTAAGAAAGGTAAGTGCCTACTATGGGGAGGATCTACTTGTGAATCCTTGGTGGATTGACATTGTACGTAAGTAAGCTAATGCTTATCTCCTAATGATGATAAGAGTTACATTACATAACATGCTTGATTGGTCTTTCACTTGTGTGAGTGTCAACTCTTCATTTCACCTCATTTGTACCTATAATTTATTATTATTACTATTCTATTCATTTTTCCATTTTTCTAATCCATATTTCCTAGCTTTTTATTCATGGGAATGTATAAATGAATTAATTGAAACAACCCTCATGATCAAGGATGTCACCAAAGGTAAGTTCATAATGCTTCTTATTGTCATGCTTATTTGATATTTTATTAGGTCAATTTGTGGTGATTTGAAAGTGTTGTTAACTTGCATGTGGATTTGAAATGAATAAAGGTAAGTTCAAGGCTTAGACAAAAAATTCAATATTCTTCCTTGTTTGGGAGGGTGTGCTAATGCACCCCCTACAACAATGTAGGGGCATCAATGCCCTTGCACAAGTGTATCCCCTATGCTAATGGACTAGTATAAATGAGGGGGAGGGGGGAAGGCTTCCAAACTCATTCTTAAACTTTACCATTTTGATTTTTCTTTCCTTTGCCTTTGGTTATTTACAAAAAAGTAATACTTTACTAGATTTTCATCTCATAGGTTGGATTAGTAATATTTTTGCACATGTTCTTCATGGTCTTTCTTGTCCTTAATGTTCTAGCCATGGTTCAAGCCTGATGTCTTATAACTTAGTTGTAGGGGAAAGGCACCAATTTAGGTATTTATTTAATGTATTTTATATTATATAAGCACATTCTACCTTATTTATATCTACACTCACATTCCATGGTCTTATAGTTGTGTTAATGTTTCTCAAGTATTTCCAATAATTGTAATTATAATTGTTTTCACACATAATTTTTATAATGGTATTATTATGCCTAGGGGACTTTATTTTTAGTAATCTTCATAACTCACCATGTTAGGATGATTTGATCAAAGCTCCATAGACTAAGGATAGCTGAGGTTGAACAATCTTAAGCCTCTATTTGATGGCCCATGTATGAATTACTAGTTGTTGAGGAGAAAGAATAAGAGCTTAGATCTCCTAATCTAGAACCTATAGAACCTACTTGAGAAAGGCCTACACCTAGAAGTAGATCAAGAGGTAGGAAATCATGGTCTTTTGGTTAAGCATGTGCACAGTAGCAGGTAATTGAACAAGTGGTAGAGGAGCTAGCAAAAGATGAAGATGATGATGGTGATGACATATAAGAAGGCATGGATTTACACCATGTTCAATAGCAACTAATTCATAAAGAAAAGAATTACAATTAATTCCTTGAACTTAGTCCTCCTGAGCTCAAGGAGTCACTACAACAAATAGGCTTCTATGAGTACATCACCTAGTCCTTCACATGGTACCTATGTGAGAAAGAAGAATTCTACCAACACCTCACAGTAGATGGTGTCATGACTTTTGTCAGGGGGATTCATATACTTATCTCTACATGGGTAATATCTAGGGTCATAAGATTCCCAAATGATCCAAGAAATAATTGGTGGCCATATACCCACAAGATTGATCTTAAGATCAAGTTAAAGATCTTGTTTGAGGACTTTGACATGGATAAAGTGGAGGTGAAGATGTCCAAACTTTCCTTGGTTCATGATGTCATGTACAAAATTATCACATATAACTTCTTACCCACCAAATGATCATCAAGTAACTCTACTCGAGGAAAAAAATTTATGGCCATGATGAGAGGGAAGTGTATCATAAACATCATATATTTTCTCTACAAGACCTTGATTCAAAAGATTGATGATATGACTAAAGAAAAGAGGGAGATCTATGCCTTTTTAGGATTAATTTGAAAACTCTATGAACTAGTAAGCATAGTCAATCATTTGGAAAGACATTCCACAGCTACAACAATGATGGATTGGAAAAACATATGGTGGTGCATTTACAATAATGCCTAAAGATCATTGAGGCTATACTTGATTTAGAGGATGAGATGCCTTCAATGAAGGCATCTTGTATCTATTCTTCAAACTAGCTCTACCAGCATCAAACAAGGGCATCATTTGTGCCTCAAGTATCTTAGAATACACATGTGTGGTAAGTAAGAAAATCCATCTTCCAACCACCTAGTTTCAGCATTAGACAGAGCTAGGAAACTCTTCCTGGTAGTAGTTTTCAACCCATTATGCATGATGAAGGTGAGGAGTAGGTTGCCAAAATTCATGATGAGGATTCACAAGATCTTGGT
Organism: Gnetum montanum; assembly: GCA_015680685.1. Classification (NCBI taxonomy): domain Eukaryota; kingdom Viridiplantae; phylum Streptophyta; class Gnetopsida; order Gnetales; family Gnetaceae; genus Gnetum; species Gnetum montanum. The sequence goes on from MNCI01035467.1 coordinate 605,708, forward strand.
AGAAATTGCTTGAACATGATGAAAGACATTATGGGTGGTGAGGCTATAAGGTATGATCTTTTCAAGTTTCCTCCTCTCTTACTAAATTATCCATCCATGGTCCATCATAATGCCCCTATTTAGACACAAATCCATGTTTCTTTGCAAAGTGTATTCTCTTCACATTAATTAAGGCATAGCTGCACAATGTTTAGAATGTTGCAAAAGTCCTCCAAGGATCCATTGATCAAACCTAGAACTAACCATTAGACAAAAAAAGAGCATATGGTTAATCTAGGAACTAAGTATCTGTTGAGGAATACCAATAGTATGGTGGAGATTGAACTCATTAAGGTACAAGATGAGTTAAAAATTATGGATGATGAAAATGATTTTTATCTAACAGAGCTATAGAGATGCTAGGCCAAGGTATGATGGTTGCATAAACAACTAGAACACATAACACTATTGGTACCAACACCTTCCACAATTACTCAAAAGGTGTGGATTAAGTGCTTACATATCACATTATTTCAAGTGCACCAGGTTGATGAAAAAGCTATGTTCATGAAAGATGGCTTACAGTAACAAATTATAATGCTAAAGTATTGGTACTAGGAGTGGGAGAAGGTGAGCAAAAAAAAAAGAAAACAAATACTCTTCCTTTCCTATCAAGTATGGAGGTTGGAGGATGAAATCCAAATCATGGTCTAATTTTGAAAAAAATACCTCCATATAGAGAAAGAGAACTAAAACTTGCAGCAGAATGTAGAAAACAAAACTACTAGGAAAACTAATGATCTTAGGAAGATTCATCTAATTGAGTAGGCATCTTGGGATGTCAAGGTGCATAGGTTTCATAAACTCATAACTTTGCTCAATGAATAGGTAACTAGGTAGAGGCATAGGTAAAGCCAACATTTTAGGTAAAGATGGACTTGCTTGAAAGTATGTATGTTCTTTACCACAAATTAGCTATCATAGTCCTTGAGAGGAGACTCAAGGAGGTAGAAGAGGATGTGTAGGAAGAATGAAGGAGGCACCTATGGATCATTGAACTTAAAGGTGGGGATGAATAAGTTCCCTAAATAAAAATTCTTTAACATAAAGCACATACCAATTTTAACGTGGTTCCCCAATTTGGGTAGTCCACACTCAGAGCGTAGTTCGTAAGCATAAGTTTGGACTTTGTTCCTTCCAAAATGTGATTTGAAGTGTATTACATCTTGTACAAACTCTAATTTCTACTCCAAAGTGATTCGATGCTACAAATCCACTCAACCCCACAAGGTTTCAACAAGCTTATAATGTGGTTTTAAGGATTCCACGACCTTTACAACTTAAGCTCCACGCTAGAGTGTTGTGGCACTACACCAACACTCAATCCCACAAGATCCCAACAAGCTAAGCAAGATGCCTTCCTGCAAGAAGCACATAAACCCTATAGGGTAATAAAAGAAAACTACAATCATAAGGAATGAATGCAACTAAGTTTGCTTATCCTTGTACTTTGAGGCACAACTCACTTTAACCAATTACAACAAACAAAATATTTTACAATGAGGAACAACAATGATTACAATGATTGTCAAACGATTACAATAGATAATACATAATGCTTAGGCATAACCACTCAAAGAGATTAGGCTTTCACTCATCTACCAACTCTCCTAGGACTTGGATTAGTGGGATAATCATTGTGGCTCTAGGTAATGATCTTTTTATTCCACTCCCAAATATTTGGATTTTTAACAATCTCAAGTTATTTATTATTTCGCTTATAAACCATCAAAAAATAATACGAGAAAAAACTAGAAACTAAAATTTAAATTTTAATATCAATAAATGGATAAGTTTTATTAATGTTGGATTTTTAAAAAGAAAATAATTTTGTAATTAAATAAGAAATATGTTTATAAATATATATAAATGTGAATTAGTGAATAAAAATTTCATTGAAGAAATCTAATTTTTCGAGCCTTTAATAAATGCATAAAAATGTAAAATTAAGTAAAGAATAGTTAATAAATACATTAAGAAACAAGTGATGGATTCGTAGCTAGAAATAGCTAAAGACTTAAAGAACTTGTAGATCAAGGATTTGTGACTTGTGCAAATTCTTCAAAAACCTTCCAAAGGCATTTTACTTGTGGTTTCAGAGTGGAGACTAAAGATCTTAAGTAAGCATGATAGGAGATTAGGAAAATCATGTGGAGATCTTTTTTAATGCTTTTCAACCTTTTTTGCAATATTAACGATGATAACACCAATATGCAATGAAGACTTCTATTATTGGTTTTAGCTCAATAAAATATTCTTTCAATGAGATAAAAAAACTATGTTGATCTTGGAAAACGCATCTACACATATTTAAAATATCAGGTAACCTTTAGCTTTCTTAATGTTTATCATTGACTACCTATCATCAACTTGGAAAAGATTTTGAGTTTTAAAAAGTTTAGAGTTAGAGGTTTTAGCGATGGGTGGCAAGATGTCACAAATAGAAGTTAGAAGATTTTCTAAAATTGGAGTTGCATGTGGGTTATTTGGGATTATTTAGATATTGATCTATAGGAGTTAGCACTTAATGATGGAATTTTAGCTTCTATATTACCAATATTACAAATTATAAATAAGGGATATGCCTTAAGAAATTTATAAGTATGTTTCTTCACAAATTTATGGATGCAAGAAGTGGCAAAAAGTAAAAGCTTCTTAAATGCTAAAGGATCTTGCATTATTAAATATGAATAAAACTATTCAAACCATTCAATAAATTATAAATTAGGCGTACTAGGATAAGTAGATCAATCTTTAAGGATCAAATTGCTAAAAGGCTTGAACACAAGATTTACTTGAGGAAGCACATCCATTTGAAAAAACGTTTTAATATGCATATGTAAGATGATGTTTTCAAATATTGAAATTCATATATAACTCTTTAAAGTTTACTAGAACAAGTATCTTTGAAAGGGTCAAAGCTTAACACTATCTCTTCTGGTTTATGTATTCAACCTTTAACACAAATCAATATGTAAGAAATAAACTAGTGCTCTCAAATGGAAAATACTAGATAAAATATTCATCAAATTACATATGGAAAAAATCAACTTAAAAATTTTAGGCTTAGAGGACCATCATTCTCCACATAAAAATAAAGCTCCTTAGCTAAAACATGAGAGGTTGTAATAACCTCTTACAACAAGACACCATCACACATTAGTGGTGTAAGGAAAACCCTGAGTTTTTGCTTACAGAAAATGAAAAATTCATAATCACATGTATTATTTTACTTGGAAAGTCATCTCTTTCTACTAGCTCTATGTTTTATTCAACCATTGGATATGCTGTAGGTCCTTGTACTATTTGAATTCAAGAATATTCTATTCATTTACTATGAATACAAAATAATACAATTGTCATGTAGGTAGTAAGACAAGCATTCATGGGATTTTATTAATGTTTATGATTTGGTTTCATTGTTAAATAAATTTAACTTTTGGCCTTGTATTTCTCAAAAATTATTCATTCCTCAATCACCTTTTTAGTAGTTGATAATTTTAATTATCTCATGCCTTGTGAGGAAAAAGCATAATACTCTTGATGAATAAAAGTGCAAAGAATTTCTTACAGTCCACAAAAGTTTAGGCATTATTGACATTAATATCGCAAACTACCCATATACTTGAAGTAATTAAAACAAGCTGTTCATAGAATTTATTTTAAATTGGATCAATTTTTATTTTTTATGAATTGACTTCAGTTATTTCCAATACATCAAAAAAATTACCAAAGTAGGTTTAGACCATTGGCCTATACTTTTATGGAATAATGTAGATAAGAAACTATGCAAAATCTTTTGTTGGAAAAATAGTTGGCTACATAATGAAAAAATTCAAGATTAAATACAAATTTTAGGTACAAAAAGGAAGGGTTCTACATAATTTTATGTATGGAAAAAACTTAAAGGCCTAAGACAAAGGATTATCCTATGGAAAAAAACAAAATCTTTCTAATTGATGAAAAAAGAGAGAGTAACTTCTTTAGCAATTTGATTATATACGTATAGAGCTTTTCACACAAGGCTAGACATAAGAAAGATAGTTAAAAGAATGGACATTATTACACCAATATTTTAACATCTAAAAGGAAGAAAGATTATATTGACCAAATAGAGCTAAGGCTAATTGGTTGAAATATTTTTTATTTTTATGCTTCTCTAAGACATGATACAAATCATATCAAGTGCTTAGAAGATAAGCATGAACAATTACAAATAGATCACAAAGAGATCTCCAAAATCACTATTGATTTTTACCATAAATTATTAAGTGTAGAAACTCCTAACGACTCTCTTTTAGCCCAACAAAATTCTCTATTTTATAAAAAGAAAGCTATCCCATGCTGACATAAATCTATTGAATGAAGATCTACAAATGAAAGGATTAGGTTCCTATTCTTATAAGCTTAGATAGAAAAAGGAAATTTATAGTATTAAGTCTATCTTTGGATGTCAAGATTTCACTCATTCAAGATTTTTGGATAATACCTTCTTATTTATTAAATAATATATTACAGTATTTCAAAGAATTAAACAAACACTTCATGATTTTTCTATTGCTTCTAGTTTCATTATTAACTTATGTAAAAGTAAGCTTTCTAATTTTGGAATGCTTACTCATGAATTTGATGGTATTTGTACCTCTTTAGAATGCACTTAAGATAATTAATAAAGTATTTAGGCTTTTCTCTCTTCAATAAAAAAATGTAGAAAGAACTTTAGATAAATATGGTTAATAAAGCTAATAAAAAGTTGTCAAGTTGGTAAGGAAAAGTGTTAGTCATGTAGGTAAACTCCAATTGCTAAGATCAATTATTTAGTCCATGCCTTTATTATTATTATTTTTTGTTATATAAAGTACCAAAAAATATTGTTTCTATTTTGAAAAAATTTGAGCACTCTTTTCTTTGGTTCACTTCAATTTTTCAAACTTATAATACTAAATCTTGAAAAAATTAGAAAAATATTTATAAACTATGGTTTGTTGGTGGATGGGATCTAAAACAATTAGAAGGTCTTAATCTTATGCTTCTATGCAATCTTTCTTAGTATATTGAAAATAAAAATAAGCCTTGGATTTATGTTTTAAAAGCAAAGTATCTGATAATGATGTTTCATTTTGGTTAACTTCAAGAATCATCTATTGTACCTACTTTTTTGGTTCACTAGGGATTAAGAGTAAGTGTGGTCATAATGTCATCCCATATTGGTTTGAGTATCAAAATTTCTAAATATATCATCATGAGACATATTATTCACTCCCAGAGATTTCCAAGGATCATTTGAGTTCATAATCTAGCTTGTGAACTTTATTTTTGGTGACCTTGAAAAACTCCAAAATTAAAACTAAGTGTTGGAGATTATGAAAATTCTAAATCAATCTACCTTCAACACCATAAGATAAAATGTCCCAAAATAACTTCATAAGATATATTTTCAACCGTTAAAATCCTCAAGGAACCATTCAAGATCATACCTCAGCATCTCGACTTCAATTTCAATGACTTTGGAAAAGTTCAAAAAATCGTTAAAAATTTTTCTATGGATGATGCTAACACTAATACCAACATAAATGTAAAAAAAAAACCATCATCGACACCTCCAAACCTCATCAAAATTACATTCCAACATGTAGGTCTAGACAACTCATCAATAGCAATTTTGATACTCCAAGCTTCTAAAATTGGCACTTTTGCAAGTTTTTTAGGACTTTGCAAATCAACATTATTTCTAAGTCTTAAGTGTCAACAAGTTCATGGTTTGTCTTAATGCCTCCAGCACCTCTAAGTCACTTCACATATCTAATTTGCAACATTTCATAGGTCTACAAGCTCCTTGACACTCAAAAATCATCACTTCAACTCATTCTGGTGTCAATTTTGGCATCTTGAGAGTTAGAATTTTTGGCCTAGAAAATCACTAAATTTTGTTCTAACTCCCTAGCCAACACTAATGCTAACATCAGCATCAACATTGCTGAACTTTACACCATTCTTCAAATCAACATTTGCAAACATCTTAAGGTACATTGATGTTAGTGTTAATGTTAGCGTCACCACTTCTGGGTCTTGTCAAGTGACATCGTTCACCTTCACTATCAACATACAACCTCATCTCCATGATTTTTAGGCATTTCAACATGATTGAGCATTAATTTGAGTGTCAAATGGGGTCCTAAAGGCTTAGAATTGACACTTGGATGAAACTCTAAAAATTCACTTAGTGTTGGTGATGCTAATTATTAGTGTCAACATTAATGTCATCTCTAAAGTTAGCATTTTTTCAACTTAGCATCACCTTCAAAGTTAGAATTTTTTTAGCTTAGCATCACCTCCAGGATTAGAATTTTTTCAGCTCAACATTAACACCAAAGTTAGAACTTTTTTAGGCTTAGCATCAACATTAACACTTGTAGTGCATGCACCATGATANTTAACTTTGAGTTTGATTTTAGTAACCCTATGTTGAAATTAACAACTTTTGGCCTATAAATACAAGCTCAAAATACGAATTTCAAGCTAGTTTCTTGAGATTTAAGAGCACTTGTCAAATTTTAAGAGATCAAGAGCATGAGCACCTACCACCATCACACCACCAAAATTCTCTATGACCACCTTCTACACCTTTAACATTACTTCTAGAGATAGAATTTTTAGGCTTTTGCAACACATTCTAGAGGTATAAGTTTTCTCAAGTGTTAATCACAAGATCCTTAGCCAAAATAGCCTAGTCTTGGCCTAAATTTGATTCTAGCTTGTGCCTACAACTTTCCCATCTATATCCTAATCCTCTAGAGGCTCAATCTTACTCTCCAAATTCATATTTTGCTTAAGATTCAATCTTTTATTATCAATTTTAATTCACTTACGTTTATCATCAATGTCTATAGTTATGACCCTCCATAGGAGGCGAATACCTTGTTACTCATTAACCAAGTAATTTATTATTTGGGAAGGAATCCCAAGACCCTTTCCACCCATAACATAGTCTCACTATGTTAATATTTTATATTATTTTACTTAGATTTTATACTTGGTTTTTATTTATCACTCATGGTCCATTCCATAGTTTTTTTCAACAATTTATACTTGGTCATTTTCCAAAAATCAACACTTTAGTTATTTTTTAACATTAAAATTTTACTTTTTCATCATCCGGCTACCATTCATGGTTCATGTGCGGTAGGCTAAGTCTATATTTAATTGGAGGTTTCATGCCCCTTCATTTCATAATTGTTGATATATTGAGGGTTACATTGATCCCATGATCATTTATTGTCATATGTGAAGTATTTTGACACTTAGTTTCTAGAGGTATCCTTGTAGAAGTGTGAAGAACATTTTTATTCTAGAAGGAGGGCCAATAGGATTTCTAGTATCTCAAAACTATTGCCTATCAACCTATAAGTCATTTTAAGTACTTAGAACTTTTCTCACAACTATCAATTTTACTTAGTTTATTTTTTCATTTGCACTTGATCTTGTTTCTAAGTGTATGAAAGAGACTCTCATTAATACCATGTTAGGACAAGCTTTCGACTCCAATCATAATCCTTACATTTGTAACTAATGGAGATGTAGAGAGCTTAAGTAACTATGACACCCATGAGCAAGCATGAGTACAAGATTGCATGTGCTAAATGAGAACTCAATGTTTCATGCCTAAGAACAAGTTGCAAAGGATGATTGCCTATAAAGTTTCTAATAACTTGGGGTCTTTTCTCCCAAACTCTAATCATTGTATGAGGTTGAACAAGTACAAGAAAAAGACATTGGTATAATATCTTGATGTTAGGGATGAAATTCTGGTGGATACTAACATTGAAACATGACAAACACAAGCTATAGTGAACTTTCATGTGGGTCATTCTAACATCAATTCTAGCAGGAGCTATCAAATTCATAATCAACACAACAAAGGTGGAACCGTTAGCATCTCTACTAGTAAAGATGATGTAGATTCTCATACTTCATTACTTGTAAGCCTTTATCATCAACATACTACCCACCCACCTAGCCTCAATTTGGAACACATTAATCTCATCATCTTTACCAATTAATTCTCTATATATGTTTTACATACCACTACACCTATTGCTTCTACTTTCATTGCTATAGCTTCACATGTAACTAACTTACCTCATATCTATATTTTATTCCCTAACACTGCTACAATCAATCCTAATCTTCCAACATTGGTACAAAGTATTAATTCACAATTTAATCCTCTTCAATCTAGGTTACATACTATTCCTATTCAATAATCATGGGCTTCCTTATCATTCTTTTCATCTTCATACTATATCCCTAATTATAATATTGCACCATCAACTTCAATTCCCACCATGGCATCTACTCAACCAATCTTACCAACTCATGATCCTATGTCAAGCAACCCTACTTAAAACATCTTGAGTTTCACACCTAAACTAATGCTTCTACTATAAAATCTATCTTTCAAACTATGGGTTGCATATGACTAATCTTGAACTTCCACATCTTTACATGTGGATAGTCTTACAATATCCATTACTAACCTCCTTGCTAATCTCATGAGTCCATTGATCCCTTTGCCCAAGTTTCGAAAGGGGTCTCATTATCAAATTTTACTATGTATAATGGGGAGTATGATTTCATAAATCATATAACCATCTTTCATAATGAATGCATGCTACTAGCCAATTATCCCCACATCATTCTTAGAAGAATTTCAAACTCTTTAATTGGTAAAGCACTTGAATGGTATAAATTGCTCCCTCATGGATTTATCACATTCTTAGAGCAACTCGTCACCTTCATGAAGAGGCTTAAGTATAATATCACTAAGAGTGGTACTTTGGTAAATAAGTCACATACTCTTTAATTTCAATTAGAAAAACTAGAGTAGAAATCATAATCTTAATTAAACTACCTTTTTCTATAGGAAATTGTATCACTTTGAAAGCCACTTTTGCAGTAATTAGGAATTCCTCAAGAATAAACACAATCTTAGAAAGGCCCTAGTCAGCTTATCATTGTGTAGTTTTCTCATCTATCCACCAAGAGATACACTTTCCAAGCAAAGATAGAAAAGTTATTATCTACACTAATCCTAAAGCCCCCAAGATTTCTCACTTAGACATACTAGAAGAAAGCACATTAGGCTCCCAACCCATCACCATGGGCAAAACATCATCATCATAAGAAACTAATGAACCTAATGTTAATATCCCATGGTCATCTAAATCTTACAAATTCATAAATCTAGACTTTGGTGAACTAGACATTGTATAATCCATTAAAAGTTTTAAGGGTTCTACCTTTTCACAAGCTAAGAAAACCATTGTCCAGATAGCTGCTTCCAAAAAATCATATGATCTTTACCTTTTCATTTTCATGCTTTTAATCCATCTTCTAGCATTAGCTTGATTAGCTACATTTTTCATTTAATTTTCTTTACACTATTTTATCTTGCATTTTAGAACTTTATTGTCAACTTTAACTTTCTGAACATGATTTTCATCTACTACATTGTTTTGTTTTTTCTTGCATTTTAGCCATTAAAAATTTTAAAAGACTAATAAACATAGAAAATCATAAGAATATAAACACATAAAATACAAAATCCATAAACAATTATACCTAGTATCATATTTTCCTATATCATAGTGCTCAATCTCCAACATAAATACAAACACATCATAAAACCAAAAAACATCATTTACTGAAAACATAGAAAACATCCTATGCTACTCCTTCTTTATATCCATTTTTCTCCTAGAGGTGCCACCTTTTCAGTTCATATGATTTCCATCTCTTCTTCCTCCTTTCTACATCATTCATTCATATTTTTTTTTCTAATCCCTATGAGCTATTTATCCCTTGATCAATGCTAAGCCTAACTACCATCATCCTACTTATCCTTAATCCATTATCAACCTAACCATCATTCCAAGCACTTCATCTATGCCTAGCTAGTGGCACAATGTTATCAACAATTAATATTGAGCATGATCATGAAGCTAGTGCCTAGTTTTTGCAAAAAAAAAAAAATGATTGAGCATCATCAAGTTTTCACTAACTCTTTTCCTATTTCATCTACATTTTATTGCATTATTCTCTCTCTCTCTCTCTCTCTCTCTCTCTCTCTCTCTCTCACAATCTTATTCTACTAACTTTCTTCTATAGCATACTATGGTGAGGATATTAATTTAATTAGTGATCTACCTTATGCAGTAAGTAATTAGTGTTCTATCATTTTAAATCCATGTGAGGGTGTGTTCAATTTGAATGTGATAGGGAGAGAATCAATTTATCAAGCATTAGTAATCATTAGAGTGTGGGATAGACCCATGTCCCCCTTCTATGGCATAACACCTAATCTTGGTATATAGGTAATGTCCCTCATTTCTTTTTCTATTTTATTACTTTCTCAATTTTACAAGTTTATTTTGTGTCTCTCCTCTTTCACTTATCTATTCTTCCTCAAACTTCCTTTCCTATTTCATTTCCTTTTCTCTCACCAACATATTCAATTATAATTGAGTAACTTATTCTATTCTAGTGAGGATGTGTTGAAAGCAAGAGTGGGATAGTATATAAATATCATAAATGACATTCTTTTGATTATCTTTAATGTAGGATTTATACATGCCCTTCTTCTATGGCATAGCATGATCCTCATGAGTGGTGTATTGGTGATATCTTAATTTTTTCATTTTCTCCTACTTCTTTCTCCCACTTTTCTCTTGTAGGTATATCAATCATCCATCCATTCTCTTCTTGACAGATCTTCCTTTAACATCTTAGCAACATCCATCAAGAGAACGCAATGTTGTACACACATTTTTTATTTGCTAGGGAACAAGACGAAGTGTGGCCTTGATATTTTTCCATGAAATTCTAAGCATCAAACTCTCTAAATACATCATCACAAGTCACATTCTTAACTCTTATATATTTCTAGAAATCATTTGAATTCATGATCTAGCCTATGAACTTTATTTTTGGTAACCTTGGAAAAACTCCAGAATCAAAATTTTTGTCAGTGTTGGAAATAAAGTGGATTCCAAATAAATCTTCCTTCAATACCATAGGGGAAAAAACACCCCAAAAATATCTTCATAAGATATATTTTTAGCCTTTAGAGATCTCCAAGGACCATTCAAGATTATATCCTAGCATCTTGGCTTCAATTTTGCAACTCTGGAAAATTTTAGAAAAATGTTAAAAATTTTTGTAAGTATGGATGATGCTAACATTGATGACATCATCAACACTAAAAACACCATTGTTACCACCTCCAAACCTCATTAAAACTATATTCCAAAATGCACAATGTATTTGTAAGGCCTAGATGATTCATCATTGCAATTTCAACACTCTAGGCTTCTAAAATTGGCACTTTTGATAGGTTCTTTTGGGACTTAGAAAATCAAAATCTTTTCAAAGTTTAGAATATCAACAAGTTCATGGCTTTCCTTAGCATGTTTGAGTCAATTTACACATCTAATTTGCATCATTTCACAAGTTTTCAAGCTTTTCTACACAGTATCATCATTTCAACTCACTTTGGGGTTAGTTTCAACATCCCAGGAGTTACAATTATCAACTTGGAATTATTGAAAATTTTTCTAACTCCCTAGTCAATGCTAATGTTGACATCAATGTCAATTTTTGGTGTAGGGACACCTCTTCTAATCCCCTTTTTCACTTTCCTATGCATGTATTTTTGCAAGTTTTGGGCTCTATGTAGCCATCTTGGAGGTCATGGAGTCATCTTGCGTGAGATCTAAGCTCTCAAGAGAGATATTTTAGAGGATAGAAGATCTTAACTAAGAGCTTAGATCTTGTAAGAGATATCCTAGGTTTAAGGGAGACATCTCGAGAAAATAACTCTAGACATCTCAAGTAAGATGTCTCAATTTTGAGTGAGGCGTCTCATCTGAGATGTCTTAGGTTGGGCTAAGACATTCCAACTACAATGGAGATGTCTCAAGAATATATGAGATGTCTCACCTACATTCCTAGTTTCACAATGGGACATCCCAAAACAGCCAAAGACAACCCAAATGAGCAGGGAAACTTCCAAAATTGTCATTTCAAGTTTCTAAATAGGTGAAACATGGGAGAAAAAGATGGAAACAATAGAGAATCTTAAATTTAATCTTGGGAAATATTTCCAAGGGTTTTTTTCTTACTTGGTTAATAAATATTAGGTTTTTTCATGCTTATACTACAAGAGATGTGAGTGAGATGTCATGAGAGCACATGTGAAGAGTGCATGAGTGTGTATGTAGCTCTTGGCCAATTAATTAAGTATTGACCTAGTGTTTCTTGTGTACTTGTGAGTTGAGATGTTAGTCCTAGATTATGGAAGAGATTCTCTCTTGGTTGCATTTTTCATTGAGAACAATCATTATGTGGTTGTAGAGCCTCATGCTCTATAACATCATTTGAGTATTTTGAGAGGTTTTGGATGTTTTGTAGGTTTTGGAATCCTAATGTTATCTTCTCTTTGATAATTGAAGATAGCTAGTTTTCTTATTTTCTAGTATATAAAATTTCTTTTCATAATATTTGAATTGAGTGGTGTTGTAGATGATTTTCCACTGGCGTGAACCTACCATAGTGTTAACATTATCAAATTTTGCATCATTCCTCAAATCAAAATTTTGTAGTGTCTACAAGCCTCTAGAGGCCCTCAACTTCATCTTAGCAATCTTTGACATTATTTTTGAGGTTAAACGAAGCCTTGAGAACTCAAAAATAACAACTTGAAAAAAAAAATTCAAATGTCCACCAAGTACTAGTGAAGCCAACACTAACATCTTCAACGTAAGAATCATCACTTTTGAACCTTTCCAAGTGACATCATTTGCCTTTACCATTGATATGCAACCTTATCTTAAGGCTTCTCATGCATTTTGGCATAATTTAGCATCAATTCAAGCATTAAATGAGGTCCCCAAGACATAGAATTAGCACTTGGATGAAACTTTGAAAATTCACCTAAGTGTTCATGATGCTAATGCAAAACTTAACATCAACATCACCTCCAAAGCTAGAATTTTTTCAACTTAATATCATCTCTAGAGTTAGAATTTTTTTAACTTAGAGTCATCTCTAAGGTTAGAATTTTTTCAACATAGCATCATCTCCAAAGTTGGAATTTTTTCAGCCTTAGTATCAACATTGGCACTTGTGATGCATGCACCATGACTTCATCAACCATTAAGTTTAGAATTCAAGAGTGTCTCTCAGCTTCATGAACTCCTCTGCATCATTTTGATGCAATTTTACATTGATTTACATGTCAAACAAGGTCTTGAAGGCCTAGAATCGAAAGTTACATAAAATTGCAAAACTTTTTGGACTTAAGGTTAACTTTGAATGAATTTTACTTAACTTTGAATTCAATTTTAGGAATCCTAAATTGAAATTGACAACTTTGGACTTATAAATACAAGCTCAAAACACAAATTTCACGCTAGTTTCTTGAGATTTGAGAGTAGTTTCTTGATTTTAAGATATCAAGATCATGAGTTCCTATCACCTTCTATACCTTCAATGTTACTTCCAAATATAGAATATTTAGGATTTTACATCACATTCCAGGGTTATAATTTTTTTAGCTCTAGTGGTAGTGATAGTACCCTTAGCCAAACAACCCTATTTTGGCCCAAAATAGATTCTCGATTGCATCTAAAGCTTCCCTATCCATATCCTAACCCTCTAGAGGTTCAATTTTATTCTCCAAGTTCATATTTTTCTTAAAATTCAAAATCTTATTATTATTTTTAGTTCACTTACAATTTTCATCAACGCTTATAGTTTTGACCCTCCATAGGAGGCAAACACTTTGTTACTTATTAATAAAGTAGGTTATTGTTTTGGAAGGGATTCAAGACCCTTTCTCCCATATCATAGTATTAATTTTTTAATATTTTATGTCATTTTACTTAGATTTTATATTTCATTTTTAATCTATCAATCATAGTCCATTCCATGGTTTATTTTTAGGTAGTTTATATTAGTCATTATTTTGGGAATCAACACTTAGTCATTTTTCAACATTAAAATCTTATTTTTTTCATTGTCCCCCTAGCATTCCTAGTTCATGTATGATAGGATAAGTCCATATTTGATTGGAGGTTCCATGTCCCTTCATTTCATAATCATTGATATATCAATATTTGATTGGAGGTTACATGCTAAGTATTTCGATATTTAGTTTATGGAGGTGTCCTTGTACGAGTGTGAAGAACATTTTTACTAAAACATCATCAATGCATCCTTATTTTGAAAAGACATGGAAAGCATAAAATAATGGTGCATTCAACAGGTAAGCATTAATGAAGCCAATTTTACAACAAACTTCATTTACCAACATTGTTATTCTAGTAATCATGAATCTATCCATGCTAAATGATATTAAAGAGCTTCAACATGAAGACCCAAATTAATTATAATAAAGGTTGTATTTAATAAACTACAAAATCTTTCCTAAGTGTAATATTAAAGCATTATTGACCATGATAAATGTCCTAGATGTGGGGTTTTGGAGGATATTGATTATGTTTTAATATATTGTTTTTTTATTTAATCAATATGGGATCTCTTGAAAAACATTTAAAAGAAAGAAGCCTTTCAATGTATCTTTTAATGATTTGATAAAACAATAAAATATTGTTAGAGTAAATCAGTTGAAAAATTCATGTGGGATGCTATTTTAGCATGCATTACAATAACACTTTGGACCTCATAGAATAAGGTTATAATACAAACATACATTACCTATTTTTATATGTATTAGAGCTTTACATCTATAGAAAGATCTAGGGATTATGAGGATGAGTTTTAAAAATTCACAAAGTTGATTTACATTTGTGGTCATAAAAATTTTATTTGATTGTCAATTTTGGTATCTTATTTTTTAAATATCTTCTAAACTATAAAGTTAGTAGACTTCAAATTACAACTTGGTAAGGCTTAATATAGTGAATCATTATAGATTGATAAATATATGTTGGGGGAGTGGAGAAGGGAGGGAGAGGTGGAAGGCTTTGGAATCCAAAATAATTGCAACATAAGTATACCCCCAAGATCTATAGTCTAATTAAAACTTTATAACTTAGCATTACCCACTAGAAACTTCGCTAATGCCAGTCCCAAGGGCAAATACAAAAGGATGATTAGCATTAGGTTAGCATCACGCTATAAAACATATTTAATTCTCATGGATGAGTTCTTTTCCAAATTTTGTAGATGTTAGGACATTCCCTAAATGCAATGCGATGCACATCAGTCAAGACATGGAAAAAATGATAAAAGGTAATTTGAAGAAACTACAAATAAATAAAGATATAGCTTTTCATATGGGAAAATGGTAAAAAAGAACTTATGTAGCTAACCCCATTTTGTTGGGACAAGGCTAGGATGATGATGATGATGATTGCCCATTAGAATTGAAGCTATGACTTAAAGCTTTTAAATCAAGAGTCTTACCATTAGGCTAACAACTCATTGTTGATTGTTAAATATATAAAAATTTATCCAATAAAGGATCCACTCAAAATTTGACTATTAGCTATTTCTTTAAGAACTAAATATTTAAAAATAAAAAATTAACTTCACCAAATAGATAAATGGATAAAACCCATAAAAAATTCTCATCCAAAGATCAAACTTAGCTATTCCCAAAATTATTATCCTGAAATCTCCTGTTATGTTCAACCCATTACAATTTTATTTTAGTTTTTCATATGATACTTAGAGATGATATAAGTAATTTATTTAAAATATGAATTTCAAGTATATCTTGATTAATAAATAAAATTATTAATTGTGAATATTTTTAGTGATGCGATTTTTCATTATGTGTACTTGGAGTTGGTAGCTAGTGTTGGTTAGCCATTATAGCAACTTGTTTCACAAATCTATCTTTTCCTATTGAATGTCCTTCTTTGGTGGATATCAAAGATTTAATTTCTTTGATCAAACTTCTCCTACTCCTTTTCTAAGTAATGTGTCTTAAATTTAATTCTACTAGTACTATGTAGTTGATTGTACTATCTATAATGACCTTATTCTAACACATTGGTTTTGAGTATGCCTCACCTTTATTTCCTAAAACATTTTGGGTTTACTATGAACCAACTTTTGTCTTTTCACCTAGGCAATTTCACCTTAATTAATGTAACTTTATTTTTTTATCGAATTTTTCCAAGTCATCTTAATGCATTTTTTGAGAACATCCCTAAAAAGAAAAAAACAAAAAACAAAAAAAAAAGTTCTTTCCTTTTGATCAAAAAATTTAAAGATGCTTTTCAAGGAATACTTTTATTTTGTACATGTTCCAAGGTGTCTAATGAGTTTTTTAATTAAAAAGTATATCATTATTTTTCAAGACCATAAGTTAAATAAATAGAAAAGTTTTTAATCATAAAGAATAAAACCTTCCTTTAAAAAACTCATATGTTAAATTTAAAAAATGAAGAAAGTAAATTTATACTTTCTAATGGTTTTTGATTTAAAAAAATTTCTTTGATATAAATTTTTTGAAATAGCATTCCACCTTAGAGGATAGATAACTAAACTACATTAGTTATATATTTATAATATATATCTATAATTTAGCTGAGAGAATTTTGCAACAATTGAGATGAATTTTAGTTCATTCATTATATTGAAAATTATTTTACCAAATTCATTATATCCCATAACAAGTTTGGTCAAATTGTTGTAATTGCATGATAGGAAAGATAAACTAATTTCAAGTTTGATCATAAATCTTATGCTACAAAATATTTTTGAATTATTATGGATTTTTTCAGATACATGCTTTCGATCTCCTTCCAAAATTCATTCCTTGTGCATTGCAATATGAAAATATAAATATAAAAACTGCAATGAAGAAAATATGTTGGCGTTATGAATAAAATATTATTTAGTGTTACTTATAGGCTCTTCCTAGAATGTTTTGGATTTAGCTAGTAATAATTTGGTTAGATCATTGTGATTGCATGATGAGAAGGATAACTAAGTCTATGTTTGGTATTAAATCTTATGTTATAAAGAAAAACTTATTAATTATCATGGATTATTGCTTTCCATGCATGCTCCACTTGCCCTTTCAAATTTCATTCCTGGTGCATTGCAATAAGAAGACATAAATTTAAAAGTTGTGGATTTTCTTGGAACAAATATGTTGGCATTATGGATAAAATATTCTTTAGTGTTCCAATAGGCACCCCTAAGAATTAGGGAAAGAATATAATTTAGCTTTACTAATCTATGATTGGTAGTTGGCCTCTCAACTAAAACTAGCTTAGTTATATATTTATATTTATAATATGTATCTATAATTTGGTTGAGAGAATCTTGCAAAAAGTAAATTGAATTTTAGTTTATCTAATGTCTTGAAAATTATCTTAGTCACCATTTAACCAAATTCAATGTATTCCATAATAAATTTGAATAATTAATTCCAAGTTTGGTATTTGATCTTGTGCTACAAAATATTTCTAAATTTGCATGGATTATTGTTTTCTATGCATGCTTCCCTTGCCCTTCCAAATTACATTACTTATGCATTATATACCAAGACATAAACATAGAAGCTGCAAATTCGCTTGGAGCAAATATGTTTGCGTTATGGATGAAATATTATTTAGTGTCATCCATAGGTTTTCCCTAGAATATTATGGATGAAATATTATTTAGGGTTACCAATCTATGATTGGTAGTTGGCCTCTTGGCCAAAAAAATAAAATATATACATTGTATTGGAAAATCCATGAATTTGAACAAAAGTAAATTTAATTTACCATTATATACAAATTCCTCTTAATTCTAATGGATTAGCATCAATCCTTCATCTAATGGCTTGCTTTGGCTGCAATTCCCACATATGTTATATTTGATTAGAATTGTTTGGCTTTTTTAAAATTCTTGATATTGGTAGATATTGGTTTTTTATAAAATTCATGTAAAAGTGCTAATTCAGTAGTTGATATCATTTATCCATATCCAAAACACCTATCTCATAGACAATCATTTCATGTTTAGTCAAGAAATCTTACAAATTAATTTTTCTTATAGTAAATCAACATAATCTTTGCAATGTATCTAGGGTATTTTATTTCTTTTTTTCTAGACCATAAGGTTTAATACCCACAGCCAAACGAATATGTTCAATCCAACCTTTTGTTCCATTTGATCTAGTTAGAAAGGTTGCTACCATTAGTTGAGGTTCAATACCACATACAAAAAAAGGAACCCTTCCCCAAAATAAGAAAGACTTATGTATTTTTGTGCATATAACCAACCTATTACTTCGATGGATTATTAATGGGATGCAATATCGCATGGGCCATGATATCACGTCCGCCGCGATATCGCATCCCCCACGATATCGAGTACATGATATCGTAGTTCATCGCCATGTCTATAAATAAGAGGTGGCTCTCCCTTGTTTGACATCAATAGAGTTAGATTGTAGCTAAACTCTGGCAGTTTGATCCCTCCAGAGATAGATTATTTTCCAGTGTCTACCCGCAGTGTGGTGAATGTAATTGTACGACATCCTTTATTCGAGTGTGATGTACTTGGACACGCACATGACCGACAATAAAGATTGAGATTGCTTCATCATTGCAGCATTCACTTTGTTATTTATTTATTTATTTGTTATTTACTTCTTTCTTAATTAGTCTCTCACCCTTATCTCCTAGTAATGCGGAATGAGTACGACTTGATTACGAGCATTTAAGTGTGACTACTTGGTAACCCAGTGGTGTACCTAGGATCTGCACTTGGTAATCCCAGTGGTAGTCGTGCATGAAGTCCAAGATGTGTACAGATGATCAAGGAATGGATGCTCATCGCACTTAGGCTAGATTAGATCTTCTTACCCTTTCTCCCCTAGCTTAGCTTAGTTAGTGTTCTCTTTCTATTGCCTTTAGGAGTAGCGTTAGAATTAGGAACACATCATACACCTCACTCTAGACTAAACCATATGTGAAAAATATAATACTAGTATAGGTGGGAAGATACTGAACTACAACCTAAGGATAACTGTCTAGGTGCCACAACTAGTCCGTCTGCGAAGTTCGATCAGATCACGTGTGAAAACGCTTGTATTCGTATGGTTGAGTGTAGGGGTACCTTGTCACTCATCAATTATTTTCTTAATTTTATATTTAATTAACAAATAATATTGGAGGATAAATTTCCAAAAATAACTAAGGGATAATGTTTGGTATATGATGAGCCACGATATCGCGTCCGCCCCGTAATATTGTGTTCCATCTTATTATCTATAAATAAGAGGTGGCTTCCCTTGTTTTAGGCACTTAGACTTAGACCCTTAGCTAAACTCTTGCAATTTTATCATTTCAGAGTTAGAATAATTTCCATGTGCCTGAAGTAGGAGTCTTAAAGTGAACGGATCTTTATTCAAGCAAATTGTACCTAAGCACACATTTATATATGGTAATAAAGACAAACTTTATGCTAAACCTTGCAGCATATGGACTAAGCTAAATAGTAATTAATTATTGTTGAATGTTTAAATGCTTTCCTAGTTAATTAATCTCTCTCAACCCTTGACTCTCCTAGTTAAGTACATTCAGTACAACTGCTTCGAGCCTGTGTGTAGCGCTTGGTAACCCAGTAACGATTAGCGTTTGGTAATCCCAGCAGCATTGCACTAGTTCATGATGTGTGCGACAACTGGGAACGAATACTGGTGTTAGGAATAATTAGAACATAGTTAGTAAGTAGTTAATGAAAGTTAGTCACTTAGTTCTCTATACCTTCCCCTATTAGTGTAAGACATTAAAAAGATAAAAGCTATAAAAATCATTTACCTCAAGCTTACTTAACCATACAACCGTGACAATACCAGTAAGTTTGAAAAGACAGTGATTGATTAACCTTGAGTGTTTCATTAAGGCACATAAGCACTTAGTCCTTGGAGTTCGACCGGATCACGTGTGAGACACTCATATTCATATGGTTGAGTGTAGGGGTACCTCGCCACTCATCATTGGCACCATTGCCGGGGACTTAGTTGTTTGTGCGCTACGTAGAACATAGGAAATCATTCATATCATTGGGATGCTAGAATGAACCCTTAAGGTTAATCAAGAAAAGATAAGACAACAGTAAATAGCATACCAAACAAGACAAAAATATCTTCTTCTTCGCACAAAAGCATTTCACTGCCTAGGACTAACACAAGACATAGTCGGTGGCATAACCCACGTAACCAAGATCTGCTAGTTCCTCAACAGTTCCATATGGTATATATTCATGATGATGAGTATGTACCCAACTTTACCTTTATTCTCCATCAAGATGAACAACTACGTTGGAGAGACTTGGAGGGTAACATAGTGTTACCTCCAGACCGATCAATCCCCAACATGCTCCTTCGTGCTCTCACACGACCAGGCATGTCACAATTATATGTAGAATATGTTGCATGTGATCATGACATAAGGGACTACCATCCCACAGAAGTGCAATGTCAAAGGGACTTGCAATAGGATAGATATCATACCTCGAAGGGTAAATGGCACCATAACGCTCCGCATGTCTTGAGCAAAATTGAGGGTGATGAACCTGCTTCAACAGGTTCCCCACCAAATGATTTTCTCCTTCTTAACAATGGTCAGGAGGTGATGTATCAGAACCTCCACTCCACGGTTCACAAGCCTAGTTCTAATCCCCACGAACATGAAGTGTTCAATGAGGGAACACAAACACATGATAAGAATGGGCATTCTGATCGTAATCAATCGGGGTTGAGACCACTGAAGAGAAGGTAGAAAACATCGTCATGAAGATGGTTCTCCTTCTTCTTCACCTTCATCATCACATTCACCCTCTCCTTCAGTGTCAAGATGTAGTCATAAGGAACCTAACTGTGAGGATAAAGATAAACAGAGTAAAAAACACTAACAAGACAGTAGAGAACGAGGATGATGGCACTCTAAGGAATCACAGCATAGAAGAAGGGAGAGTAGGGAACCATGTAGACATCACAGATGCTATGAAAAATATGACCACGAAGAACCCCTACTTGCAACTAGAACCATGTTAGACATAACGAAGGCCATAAGAGTTCCCACAAGGCACCAAAAAGATAGTAGGATCAAGAGGTTAGACATGAATAACATCCCACAGTTTGAGGGGGGATACAATGCTGATCCTCAAAATCACCTACAAGCATTCCATGATGCATGTGCCTTACATAACATAGAAAATGAATGGCAGAAACTAAAGTTGTTCCCAAGGATACTAGTGAAAGAAGCAAAAAGCTAGTACCGGTCCTTAGAATTAGAATCCATTTGGAGGTGGAGTACAATGCTAGAACTGTTTAATGATAAGTACCAAACGTACTCTCAAGTGTCTAACCTACGAAAGAAAATCCAAGGATGGAAGTAGGGCAATCATGAACCCTTGGATGCTGCCATGGGCCATTATTATGCACTATTACATCATTGCCCGAGCCATGGTTATTCGCAGCAGGATCAACTATGCCATCTCATAGATGGACTTAGGCATGAAACCAGGAGAACCCTTGGAACATAAGCCTAAGGGATATTATCAAAGCTTAGGTCTCATCAGGTTCATAGATTGCTAGAGAAAGTAGCCAAGGAAGAAGGGGAGCTACATAAGAGAGAAAGTGTGGAAGAGTATAACCAAGATCCTTCCCTCTGAAAAAGGGGAGTGAGATTCTGTGAGGAGGAGAAAGAGTCACCACTCGAAGAGATGGTGAATAGGAAAACCTTGCTTCTCCAAAAATTAACACCAGAAGTATCAGGAAAGGTAGACCAAATGTGGGACTCCCTGCCTAATAGGTTTGAAACTGTTCTTAAAATCGTAGAGGAGTCTAGGGAGCAAGGTAGTAACTATGACAAAAAGAAAAAGAGAGAAGTGGACCATGCATGTAACAAAGGTAAGGGTAAAATGGCCATCACTAAAGAGGTTGTGGATTCTGATATGGACAATGATGGTGGATGTGAGATATGTCAATATGACCATCCTAAGGGATGTTGCCCAGTAATCTCACATCTACAAGAGTCTGGGGTGTATGCACTCAACCCATGACTTAACAAATGGAAAGCACCCCGATGGTTATCTTATCCCCAAGGTAACCCAAGGCAGTTCCACCAATCTTTAACATATTATCCAAGTAGAACTCTACCACAACATGTTGAGCAACACCAATACTGGCAATACCCACAATCATGGGGGATGCCACCACCAAGGCAACAATACCCCTACGAGCAACAGAATCCATATGGCTACTACGTGCAGCAGCCAATCTCTCCATGTGACTCTATTGGTCACGTGACACCACAACGTCACTACCAAGCTCAAGAGTATTATAGGACTCCTTCTCCTAGGGGGGATAACCCACAAACATACCATCCTCCAAATCCATCCATAACTCTCACACCGATAGCTCCATTACCACCTACTCTAGTAATGCAAGGGGAACTTCCCACTCAACCACAACAACGCAATGCTACGAGGGCTATGAATCTTCAACCCGCTATTGGTTCTAACAACTTTATGAAGAGAAGGCCTTTTTTCAGAACCAATAGTCCAACCAAGCCCTCACAACCACAAGTGGTTGAACCTCTAAATGCTTCTCCATCAAATAAGGCTTCAAGGCTTCTTTCAAACCAAACATCGAGCTCAACGCATACAGTTATGTTAACACATGCTGTTACTAACTAGATTAAGGTGGGACACCTTTCCAAGAAATTGTTTGATCCTGGAAGCCCTCTAATCTATCTCCAAGTCGCTGGGAATGAACCATGTAAAGCTCTTCTGGACTCAGGTTCAAGATTCAACCTAATATCACAAGAGATGTACAAAGCCTAGAACCTGCCTCCATTAAGGAAGAGTAATATTCGACTAGAGCTAGCCAACTAGTCCATCACTATCCCCTTGGGACTGGTGGAGGACATCGTTACCACTGTGTGTGGGTGGTCATACCTAGCTGATTTCCTAGTGATACAAGTAAACAATGATAAAGGGGACTTCCCAATAATAATGGGAAGGGCATGGCAAAGTACCATAAATGCATGCCTAGGAATCCATGATCTTTCCTTGGAAATATCTAAGGAAAACACTTTTGGGAAGATCAAAAAGAAGAAAGTTCCATGCATCACATACAGTGATACAGGGTGTGATTGCGTACAGGAATGTTCAGCATTGCCTACATGCAACAGGTGTGCACAAGAAATTAACATACAAAAGTGTCTGTATGTATCAACCACACAATAAGAAGACACCCAGTGGTTGATAGCTGATCAAGAGAGCAACTCACCAACGTGCATGGAACTAACTGAGGGAACAACTCGTGCTCACATCAAGAGCATAGATGCACTAGAGTGAGAGCGTCACCAACTTCCAAACATTAACCTAAAAACATCAATTGGGAGAAGTTGGAAACCCCTAAAAAATTCAAACAAGCACTCTAATAAGAGATCACTAGTTAATGTGCAACACACCAAACCTTACCATGAATCTAGAATGGTCAATGCACATAATACCTCGAAGAAGGAATGATCCCACTCATTATTTCAAATCTTCCCCTTCCAACTCAGTCATGGAGAAGATGGCCACCACTGTTGATCATTTGAGGCCCTCAGTTCCTTTTCTAAGTTTTTGTTTTACACATTTTTTTTACAACTTTCTTTAACTTTTCTTGTTTTTTGTTTTGCAACATCATTTATACTCTTTTATTTCTTTGTGTGTTTGTTTTTTTATTTTGTTATGTTCATCCCCTAATAAGTGCTCCTGATGGTGGTATGAACTATATTTCACTGATTGCTAATGTTTGGTTTTTGCCTTTGAATTATAATGTTGATACTAAGGTTTGGTTCTTTTGATATAACAGGTAATGAGTCCATGTCATCCATGCATTCATAAATTTCTATGGTCTCTCTTGGCTTGGAAATGTACACTCCCTTTCTTAATAATAAAACTATCAACCAATTGGTGACTGAGCAATTCTCAAACTAAGGAAGGACTCAATGTCTAAAAAGGGTGTGACTTCAAGGGGATTTGATGCCTTTGTGCTGGCCATTCTTTTGGGTGCTTGAATGTTTTCTTCTTGATTTTTCCTTACCATTCTGATGTTGCTCCATTATCGAGAAGTTGAGCTAATAAAAATAATAAGTCTTTGCATGGTGATGAGTGGCGAGGTACCCCTACACTCAACCATATGAATACAAGCATCTCACGTGCAATCTGGTCGAACTCCAAGGACTAAGTGCTTACGTGCCTTAATGGAACACTTAAGGTTAATCAATCGTTGTATTCCCAAACTTACTTGTATTGTCACGGTTGTATGGTTAAGTAAGCCTGAGGTGTATGATTTTTATATCTTTTATCTTTTTAACGCCTATGCTAATAGAGGAAAGAGGAAGAGACTAAATGACTAACTTTCATTAACTATTCATTAACTAAGTTCTAATTATCCCAGCACCAGTATCCATTCCCACTTTCTGCACAAAACCTGAACCAATGCAATGTTACTGGGATTACCAAATGCTACTTGTTACTGGGTTACCAAGCGTTACACATGTGCTTGAAGCGGTCGTACTGAAGACACTTAACTAGGAGAGTCAAAGGTTGAGAGAGATTAATTATCTAGGAAAGCATTTAAATATTTAACAATAATTAAATCCTATTTAGCATATTCCATATGCTGCAAGGTTTATCAGAAAGTTCATCTTTATTTCCATACACAAATGTGTGCTCAAGTACAATTTGCTCGAATAAAGATCCGTTCACTTTGAGACTCCTACTGTGGGCACATGGAAACTATTCTAACTCTGGAATGGTAAAACTACCATAGTTTGGCTAAGGGACTAACTCTAGATGTCTAAAATAGGGAAAGCTACCTCTTATTCATAGATTTTTCGATAGACTGTGATATCGCATACGCAATATTATAGGGGCGGATGCGATATCACGTATGCGATATCGCGGCTCATCATACCCCCATGACTGAATGAAAACTCGTCCTTGAGTTCCTTACAAAATATTGGAAAGGTATGGGATTATTGACTTGAATAAAACTAACGATGAATGGGGTGACATGCGAATGGATCATCATTATAATACATGAAAAATTAGTGTTCATGAAAATAAGAGTGAACACTATACATATTTGACATCTAGCCTTATTTGATAGCTGGGAGAGAAGAGAGAAGACATAAAGAGAGAGAAGAAGAGAAGAAGAAGTCTGTTGCTGTCGATGCCAAGATTGCGCCTTCCATTATCCATCCATAAGCACGTCATCAATCTTGTTCCTTGCATAACTGCTCCAGCACCAGTCCATTCCAATTTTTTCCTCTAGATCCAATACATTGGTGTATGATTTCCATCTACACATACAACACAGTCTTATATTAGCAAGGGTAAATGAATCACAATGCAGTTGATACCTTGCCGCAGTGTAAGGTCCATTGGCTGAGTTGTGATATGGCTAATGCAGATTTTGGAGGTATAGTACTAGTGGCTACCCAAGGTGTAGGGGTTAAGAGAAAATCAAAAAAATTGGACCAGGATCCCCATGACTGAGAGCAAACCTCTAGTAGCAAGAGAATGGAGAAAAAGAATAAGGAATAAGGAAGATGGAGAAAAAGAAACAACAGTAACGCTGATAAAAATGGATGTCAGGGATGGAGATGAACAAAATAAATGGTGATTGCAAAAATGTTTAGGGGAAAGAAATTAACGGATGGACCAAATAAGAATGCTAGTGGTTCCTCCCCAAAGTAAGCTCATGTCCTTAATGCCCTGACAATCCCGTATTCAAAGAGTTCGTAGGCTCTGGAAATGTCATTTGGAAACAATAGTTAAATTCTTAACCACAAGAGTTTAGCAAAGAGAAAACAATGCATCAACCAAAATATAGACTATTGATATAACTGGCAATGAGGTGAAAATGGAGAAAGAAGGGTGGAAAGAAGAGAATGGAATGGAGTTTCAAGAACAAGGTGATGTACAACCCCTTGTGTATTAATGGTTAATGTGACTTAGTAGATCTCATTCCAAATCTAGCCTTAAACAATCCACATCCAGTGACTTCACATTAATATATTTGGCTAATCCATCCACTTGAAGTAACAAGAATGCTTCTGCCAAAAAGTCACCACCATTCCGACGAAACGAAAAAGGAGAAAGTAGGAAGTGAGAAGGGGCCTTAGTTAGTTTCATAACTAGTGCTTGTAGCCCAGATGATTATTTCATCTAAGGGGTGTGCTTTGAATTCCCACTGTTGTTTCTTTTTTTTTTTCTTTTTTTTCCTTTTTTTTTGTGTTTTGTGTGAGAACCACACCATGCAAAGTCTCATTATTTTTATTAGCTCAGCTTCCCAATAATGGAGCAGCATCAAAATGGTACAGAAGTCTCAAGAAGAAAACATCCAAGCACCCAAGAGAATGGCCAACAAAAATGCATCAAGTTCCCTTGAAGTCATACCCTTTTCAATCCTTGAGTCCTTCCCTAGTTTGAGAAATGCCCAGTCACCAATTCATTGATAGTTCTTATTATTATTGAAGAAAAGGGATTGTACAATTCCAAGCCAAGAGAGACCATAGAAATTTATGGATGCATGGATGACATGGACTCATTGCCTGTTATATCAAAAGTACCATACCTTAGTATCAACATTATCACTCAAAGGTAAAAACTAAACATTAGCAATCAATGGAATACAGTTCATACCATCTCCAGGAGCACTTATTAGGTGACAAACCTTAACAAAATAAATAATCACACAAATAAATGAAAAAGTATGAATGATGTTTCAAAACAAAAACAAGGAAAGTTAAAGAAATTTGTAAAACAAAAATGTATAAAACAAAAACTTAAAAAGGAACTGAGGCCCTTGACTGATCAGCATAGGTGGCCATCTCCCCCATGACTAAGTTGAAAGGAGGCGATCCAAAATAATGAGTAAGGTTGTCCTCTCTCAGAGGTACTATGTGCACCAGCTGTTCTAAATACATGGAAGGGTTTGGTTTTTTGCACATTGACCAATAATCTCTTATTAGGGCTTTTAGGTTTGTATATGGTCATGGCCCCTAAGGGAAAGGTTGTATGAATAATGTAAGGCCCTTTCCACAATGTTTGAAATTTTGTGCATTGTGGCACATGTGTGGGGTTCCAGTAGAGGACCTTATCTCCTGATTGATACTTAACCTTCCAAATTTTCAAGTCATGACATTGCTTGTTATGTGCCTTATGCAACTCATTTGATGACAGGGCAACCAATCAATTTTCGTCTAGCATGTTTAGAGTTTCTAATATTTGCTTTTGTGCTAGATCAAGGTCAAGGTGGAGGTCACATGCCATGGATAGTGTATGGAGCTTGGTTTGAATTAGAAGCTTTGGAAGTTTTCCGTATACTAACTCATAGGGAGAGTAGACTGTAGGGAGTTTCCAAGTGGAGCAGTATGCCCAGAGAGCATCATTTAGTTTAGTGCTCCAATTTCACCTATATTTGCTAATTGTCCTTGTTAATATTTTAGTAATCTCCCGATTAGTGATCTCGACTTGGCCATTAGCTTGGGGCTGATAAGGCGTAGTCAATTTATGTTCAACCCCTAAGTGTTGCATCAACTTTCGAAAGGTTACACCCGTGAAGTGTGTTCCATTATCCAAGATAAGTGCACATGGCACACCAAACCTATTTACAACTTGTTGTTGCACAAATCATGCAGCTGTAGACGATGTGCAGTTTGTAACAGCAGCTGCTTCAGCCCATTTCGTTAGATAGTCAACAGCAACAATGATGTAAGCTTTTCCATTGGACATTGGTGTAATGGGCCCCATAAATTCTATTCTCCAAATGTCAAAGGGTTCCAAAGGTTGAATCCATTGTTGCAGACCCTCCATTCTAGTAGTCATTCCTCCATCACGTTGACAACGCTCGTAGGATTGGACAAATTGATGAGCGTTCTGAAATAATGTTGGCCAATAATATCCTACAAGTAGGATCTTAATAGCCATTCATCTCCTTGCATAATGACCCCACAAGGACCCTCATGAGCGTCTTGGAGAACTCTTAGTTGGTCCACATCGGGCACACACCATCGAACCAAGCCATCAGGACAGACTTTGTAAACTTTTCCATTGATCTCCATGAAGTACTTGGCTTTGTGAAGAAACCATTATTTCTTCCTAAAGTCTAGTTCCTGTGGTGTTTTTTGGGAAAGGAGATAGGTGAGAGTGCTACTATACCAATTCGTTCCCATGAGTTGGTTATTCACTACACCAGCAAAGAGGGCTTCGTCAGGGAAATGATAAAAATATGGCATATTCATCCTCCTTACTATCCCAGTGCAACTGAGATAAATGATCTGCAACTACATTCTTGGTGCCCTTTTGATCTATCATCATTAGATCAAACTCCTGTAGGATTACCAGCCATCGTATAATATGAGGGCTAACTGCTGGCTTGTTCATAAGGAACCTGATTACACTATGATCTGTATGGATGAACACTTTGTAACCTGACACATAGTGCCTAAACTTATCCAGTGCAAACACTACAGCCATTAATTCTTTTTATATAGTTGTGTAGTTTAGTTGTGCACCGGCGATACTCCTACTTGCACAGTGGATGTAGTAAGGATATTTTTGGTCATCTAATTGTGTAAGTACAGCTCCTAAGACATTATTGGATGTGTTAGTCATTATATGAAATGGTCTAGACTAGTTTGGGGCTTGTAGAATGGGAGTTTCCACAAGCTTTTGTTTCAGAGTTTGGAATGCTCATTCACATTCCCTGTTCCATTCGAATGGTGCATCCTTCTTCGTTAGTTCTACCAATGGTTTGGCAATCTTGGAGAAGTTCTCAATGAATCTCCGATAATAGCCAGTGTGTTCAAGGAATGACCAAATGTCTTTGATAGTTTCTGGTTATCAGGTGATTCCTTGTATGACCCTAACTTTATTTGGGTCTACCTCTATTCCTGAATGTGAAATCTTATGCCCAAGTACCACACCCTCTTAGACCATCAAATGGCTTTTTTGCTAGTTGAGCCTTAATTTAGTTTCTACACATCATTTTAGCACTTGCTCTAATCATTCCAGGGCTTGATCAAAGCTTGTTCCATAAGTAGAGAAGTCATCCATAAATACTTCCACTCCGTTCCCTATCTGCTATTGGAATATGCTTAGAACTAAACGTTGAAAAGTGGTAGGAGCATTGCACAAGCCAAATGACATTTTTTTATATGCAAACATTCCCCAAGGACTGGTGAACGTTGTTTTGGCTTGATCTTCTAGTGCTATCCGTATTTGGTTGTATCCACTATAACCATCCAGAACACTATAATAGCGATGCCCTGCTATGGTGTGTAAGACTTGGTCAACGAATGGCAACGAAAAATGATCCTTGAATATTGCCATGTTCAGCAGCCTAAAATCTATACACACCCTCCATTTGCCTTCCTTTTTAGGCACGATCACCAGAGGGCTAACCCATTCACTATGAGCAATGGGATATATGAACCCAGCCTTAAGAAGCTATTCTATCTCTTCTTTTACTACTTGTTTTAATTTTGGGTTCAATCGCCTCTGTGATTATTTTCAAGGTTTCATGGAGGGGTTCGTGTAAATCCTATGCTGGCGTATCCTAGGATCTATTCCAATTAACTCGAGGTATGACCAGGCAAATGCTTTTGACCACTTGTTCATCACTTTTAGTAGTCTTTCTTTTTGTTTGGGAACAAGTCTTACATTGATGATCACCAATTTTCCATTTTCAAGGGTCATATATTCCAAACTGATGGGCAATGGTTTCAAATCTAGGGGCTCTTGTTTAAATCTCTCAAGAATTTCCAGCTTCCCCCAGTTGATTTTTTCAAGGTTAAATCTTGGAAGTTAGCAACGAACTTGCTCCAGCGTGTCTATGCTTTCAATGTAAGCACTAGTTATTCCCTCAGTGAGTTCCATGCATGTTAGCAAATTTCTCTCTTGATCAACCATCAGCCACTAGGTGTCTTCTTGGCACGTGGCTGTTGCATATAGGCACTTTTATATATTAATGTCTTGTGCATACTAATTGCATGCAGGCAATGCTAAACTTCTCATAACCCATGATTTCTACATGCAATGGCACCTTGTGTCACTGTATGTGATGAATGGAACTTTCTTCTTCTCAATCTTTCCAAAAGTGTTTTTCTTGGATATTTCCAGGGAAAGATCACAGATTCCTAGGCGTGCATCTATAGTACTTAGCCATGCTCTTCCCATTATTATTGGGAAGTCCCCTTTAGTGTTGTTCACTTGTATTACTAGGAAATTAGCTAGATATGACCAACTACACACAGTGGTAACGATGTCCTTCACTAGCCCCAAGGGGACAGTGATGGACTGGTCAGCCATCTCTAGTCGAATATTACTCTTCCTTAATGGAGGTAGGTTCCAGGATTTGTACATCTCTTGTGCTATTAAGTTGACTCTGGAACCTGAGTCTAGAAAAGCTTTACAAGGTTCATTCCCAGCAACTTGGAGATAGATTAGAGGACTTCCAAGATCAAATAATTTCCTAGGAAGGTGGCCCACCTTAATCCAGTTAGTAACGACATGTGTTAACATAACCTTGTGCATTAAGCTCGGTTTTTGGGTTGAAGGAGGCCTCGAAGCTTTACTTGGTAGCGAGGTGTTCAGATGTTCAACCGCTTGTGATGGTGAGGGTTTGGTTGGATTGTTAGTTCTGAAGAAAGAGCTTTTCTGCATAAGGTTGTCAGAACCAACTGCGATTGAGGATTCATAGCCCTCATGACATTGGGTTGCTGTAGTTGAGTGGGGAGTTCCCCTTGCATTGCTGGAGTGGATGGTAATGGAGCTATTGACGTGAGAGTTGCAGATGGATTTGGAGGATGGTATATATGTGGTGTGTCTCTCCTAGGAGAAGGACTCTTGTAATACTCTCAAGCTTGGTAGTGACGTTATGGAGTCACGTGACCAACAGAGTTACATGGAGAGATTGGCTGCTACACGTAATAGCCATATGGATCCAGTTGCCAGTAAGGGTATTGTTGCCTTGGCGGTGGCATCCCCCATGACTGTGGGTATTGCCACTGTTGGTGTTGCTCAATAGGTTGTGGCGGAGTTCCACTTGGGGAATATGTTAAAGGTTGGTGGAACTACCTTGGGTTACCTTGGGGATAAGGTAGCCCTCAGGGTGTTTGTCGTTTGTTAAGTCGTGGGTTGAGTGCATACACCCCAGACTCTTGTAGATGAGAGATTATTGGGCAACATCCCTTAGGATGGTCATACTGGCATATCTCACATCCACCATCATTTTCTGTATCTGAATCCACAACCTCTTTGATGATGGCCATTTTACCCTTACCTTTGTTACGTGCATGGTCCAAATCCCTCTTTTTCTTTTTGTCATAGTCACTACTTCACTCCTTAGACTCCTCTACGATTTTGAGGATAATTTCAAATCTACTATCTAAGGAGTCCCACATTTGGTCTACCTTTTCTGACACTTCTATTGTTACTTTTTGGAGCAGTAAGGTTTTCCTATTCACCATCTCTTCGAGTGGTGACTCTTCCTCCTCCTCATAGAATCTCACCCCCCCCTTTTCAGAGGGAAGGATTGTGGTTGTACTCTTCCGCACTTTCTCTCTTACGTAGCTCTCCTTCTTCCTTAGCTACTTGCTCTAGCAATCTATGGATCTAATGGGACCTAAGCTCTAATAATCTCCCTTGGGCATACGTTCCAAGGGTTCTCCTAGTTTCATGCCTAAGTCCATCTACGAGATGGTGTAGTTGATCCTGCTGCAAGTAACCATGGCCCGGGCAATGATGTAACAGTGCATAGTATCAGCCCATGGAAGCATCCAAGGGTTCATGAGTTCCCTACTTCCATCCTTGGATTTACTTTTGTAGGTTGGACACCCCAAAGTACATTTGATACTTATTGTTAAATAGTTCTGGCATCGTACTCCACCTTCAAATGCATTCCAGTTCTAAGGACCGGTACCAACTTTCCGCTTCTTTTACTAGTATCCTTGGGAACAACTTTAGCTTTTGTCATTCATTCTCAATGTTTTGCAAGGCACATGCATCATGAAATGCTTGTAAGTGGTTCTGAGGATTAGCATTGTATCCCCCCTCAAATCATGGGGTATTATTCATGTCTAACCTCTTGATCCTGCTATATTTTTGGTGCCTTGTAGAAATTCTTACCTCCTTTGTGATGTGTAACATGCTTTGGGTTGCAATTAGGGGTTCTTCGTGGTCATTTCTTTCATAGAATTTGTGATGTCTACATGGTTCCCTACTTTCCCTTCTTCCATGCCATGATTCTCTAGAATGCCCTCGTCCTCGCTCTCGACTCTCTCATCGAGGTTTCTCACTCTGTTTACCCTCATCCTCATGATTAGGTTCCTTATGACTACGTTCTGATACTGAAGGAGAGGGTGAATGTGATGATGAAGGTGAAGAAGAAGGAGAACCATCTCCATGACGATGTTTTCTACCTTCTCTTTAGTGGTCCTGGCCCTGATCGTGATGACGATCAGAATGCCCATCCTTATCATGTGTTTGTGTTCCCTCGTTGAACACTTGGTGTTCGTGGTGATTAGAACCAGGGTTGTGAATTGTCGAGTGAAGGTTCTGATACACTACCTCCTCATCATCGTTAGGAGGAGAAACATCATTTTGTGGAGAACCTATTAAAATAGGTTCACCACCCTCAATTTCACTTAAAATGGGTGGAGAGTTATGGGGTCCTTTGCCCTTCAAAGATGTGTGGTAACTCTCCTGTCGCAAGTCCCATTGACGTTGCGCTTCTGTGGGATGGTAATCCCTTGTGTCGTAATCACATGCAACGTACTCTGTGTACAATTGTGACATGCCTATTCGTGCAAGAGCACGAAGGAGCATGTTGGGGACTACTCAGTTTGGAGGCAACACTATGTTACCCTCCAAGTCTCTCCAACGTAGTTGTTCATCTTGATAGAGAATAAAGGTAAAGTCGGGTATATACTCATCGCGATGAATATATACCACACAGAATTGTTGAGGAACTGGCGGATTTTGGTTATGTGTGTTGTGCCACCAACTGTCTCTAATGTTGTTCCTAGGCGGTGAAGTGCTTTTGTGCAAAGAAGAAGACATTTTAGTCTTGTTCAGTCTGCTATTTACCATTATCTTATTTTTTTCTTTTGATCAAACCTAAAGGTTCGTTCTAGCGTCCCAACGATATGAATGATCTCCTATGTTCTACGTAGCGCACAAACAACTAAGTCCCTGGCAACAGTGCCAATGATGAGTGGTGAGGTACCCCTACACTCAACGATATGAATACGAGCATCTCACGCGCGATCCAGTCGAACTCCAAGAACTAAGTGCTTACGCGCCTTAATGGAACACTTAAGGTTAATCAATCGTTTTCTTCCTAGACTTACTTGTATTGTCACGGTTGTATGGTTAAGTAAGCCTGAGGTGTATGATTTTTATATCTTTTATCTTTTTAACGCCTATGCTAATAGAGGAAAGGTGAAGAGACTAAATGACTAACTTTCATTAACTATTCATTAACTAAGTTCTAATTATCCCAGCACCAGTATCCGTTCCCACTTGCTGCACACAACCTAAACCAGTGCAACGCTACTGGGATTACCAAACGCTACTTGTTACTGGGTTACCAAGCGTTACACATGTACTCGAAGTGGTCATATTGAATGCACTTAACTAGGAGAGTCAAAGGTTGAGAGAGATTAATTATATAGGAAAGCATTTAAACATTTAACAATAATTAAATCCTATTTAGCGTAGTTCATATGCTACAAGGTTTATCAGAAAGTTCATCTTTATTACTGTACACAAATGTGTGCTCAGGTACAATTTGCTCGAATAAAGATCCGTTCACTTTGAGACTCTTACTGCAGGCACATGGAAATTATTCTAACTCTGGAATGGTAAAACTACTATAGTTTGGCTAAGGGACTAACTCTATATGCCTAAAACAAGGAAAGCCGCCTCTTATTTATAGATGTTTCGGTAGACTGCAATATCACGTACGCGATATCACAGGGGCAAATGCGATATCGCGGCTCATCACATGGTGTGGTTCTCACACAAAAAAAAGTGAAAATTCAAAGCACACCTGTTAGACGAAATAACCATCTAGGCTACAAGCATTGGTTATGGAACTAAATAAACATGTTCCCTCTAACTAAGGCCCTTTCTTGCTTCCTACTTTTTCTTTCCTCATTTCTTCGGAATAGTGATGACTCTTTGGCGGAAGCATTCTTGTTACTTTAAGTGGATGGATTAGCCAAAGGTGTTAATGTGAAGTCATTGGATGTGGTTGTTTGAGGCTAGATTTGGAATGAGATCTACTAAGTCACATTAACCATTAATACATAAGGGGCTGTACACCACCTTGTTCTTGAGACTCCATTCCATTCTCTTCTCCTCATCATTCTTCCTCCATTTTCCACCTCATTGCCGGTTGTATCAATAGTCTATATTTTGGTTGATGCATTGTTTTCTTTTTGGTAAATTCTTGTGGTTAAGACCTTAACTCTTGCTTCCAAATGACATTTCTAGAGCCTAAAAACTCTTTGAATGTGGGACTGTCAGGGCATTAAGGGCATGAGCCTGCTTTGGGGAGGACCCACTGGCATTCCTACTTGGTGCATTAGTTAACTTCTTTTCCTTAAACATTTTCGCAAACAACATTTATTTTATTCGTTTCCACCTCTGACATCCCTTTATCGGTGTTGTCATTGTTTCTTTTTCTCCATCTTTCTTATCCCTTATATTTTTTCCATTCTATCACTACCGGAGGTTCACTCTTAGTTATGGAGGTCCTGGTCCAATTTTTTCAATTTTCTCCTAACCCCTACACCTTGGGTAGTCACCAGTGTTATATCTCTAGAATTCGTATTA
>MNCI01035467.1:640706-683327 GCA_015680685.1 Gnetum montanum
CTTCTTTTCTCTCTCTTCTCTCTCAGCTGCCAAATAAGGCTAGATGTCAAATGTGTA
Organism: Gnetum montanum; assembly: GCA_015680685.1. Classification (NCBI taxonomy): domain Eukaryota; kingdom Viridiplantae; phylum Streptophyta; class Gnetopsida; order Gnetales; family Gnetaceae; genus Gnetum; species Gnetum montanum. The sequence continues at coordinate 640,764 of MNCI01035467.1, forward strand.
TAGTGTTCACTCTTGTGGTCATGAACACTAATATTTTCATGTATTGTAATGATGATCCATTCACGTGTCACCCCATTCACCATTAGTGTCATTCAAGTCAATAATCCCATACCTTCCCAATATTTTATAAGGAACTTGAGGACAAATTTTCATTCAGTCATGGGGGTATGATGAGCCACGATATCGCGTACGTGATATCACATACGCGATATCGCGTCCCATCTTATTATCTATAAATAAGAGGCAGCTTCCCTTGTTCTAGGCACTTAGACTTAGACCCTTAGCTAAACTCTTGCAATTTTACCATTCTAGAGTTAGAATAATTTCCATGTGCCGACAATAGGAGTCTTAAAGTGAACAAATCTTTATTTGAGCAAATTGTACCTAAGCACACATTTGTGTATGGCAATAAAGACAAACTTTATGATAAACCTTGCAGCATATGGACTAAGCTAAATAGTAATTAATTATTGTTGAATGTTTAAATGCTTTCCTAGTTAATTTATCTCTCTCAACCATTGACTCTCCTAGTTAATTACACTCAGTACGACTGCTTTGAGCATGTGTGTAGCGCTTGGTAACCCAGTGACGATTAGCATTTGGTAATCCCAGCAGTGTTGCATTGGTTCAAGATGTGTGCGGCAAGTGGGAACAAATACTACTGTTAGGAACAATTAGAACGTAGTTAGTGAATAGTTAATGAAAGTTAGTCATTTAGTTCTCTTCACCTTCCCCTATTAGCGTAAGACATTAAAAAGATAAAAGCTATAACAATCATATACCTCAAGCTTACTTAACCATACAACCGTGATAATATAAGTAAGTTTGGGAAGACTGCGATTGATTAACCTTAAGTGTTCCATTAAGGCGCGTAAGCACTTAGTCCTTGGAGTTCGACCAGATCGTGCATGAAATGCTTGTATTATACGGTTGAGTGTAGGGGTACCTCGCCACTCATCAATATACTTCGTTAATTTTTAGATATGGTATGATTTTCCTTTTATGAATGGATAAAATCTTGTTTTAAACAACAGTATGTCATTTTACAACTAATATGGTATCTTTCCCTTGAGTAAAGACAGTCTAATCCATTTTTGGTGGCCACTAATATAGGTATTCCTACTTTCTCCTCTATTTTTGGTATCATATTTTTTTAATCCAATTTGATTATTTTGATATCACAAGTACCTATTCATATAATGAAACATTAATTTTGTTCTTTTTTTTATCCAATAACAAATTTTTTGCAATTATTCATAATCATTCAAATGAGTTGAAATATCTCCTTCCTTTTATTCAACCATAGCATATCATGTTTTGCAAAAATCATAACATCTAATGGATGTTATAGAAAATAAACACACATTTTTTATACCGATCATTAAAAAGAAACAATTCGTTCAATTGGCATGAATGGTTATAACTTTTCTTTTACTCATATGGATTATCATTGTTTTTTTTTTCAATAACATGAAATAATGATGTATTTGTTTAGTTCTTTTAGACTTGTTCATGTTATATTTAAAATACAATCTTCTTAAGTGCTATTGGTCTATGCATAGGACACTTCTTTCTTAGATCTTTTAACTCTTCACTTCAAGAGCTCTTAATTCTAATTACTTAGATTAGATGAATTTTTCTTCTTTGCATTTGAAAGATTTTATCTCATAGAAAGTACTCTAGTTGAATGAAGTGGCTTCTAATGCAACTCTTCATTAGAGTAAGGACAGATCTTCTACAAAGCCTTGGATTGATCTATAAGACAAGTTATGCTTTTGCTATTGAAAAATAATTCAATAATGAAGCTTCCAAATAGAACAAATAAAAAAAAGACTAAGAACAACTTCACTTGCAAAGAAAAGAGTAAATAAAGTAGAGGGCATTGCAGTTTGAAACTAATTGAGTATATGTACTCATCTATGATATGTCGTCAAAACAATAATGTCACAGAGTTCAAACAAAACATAGAGGAACACATGTCTTGAAATCAAACTTATGAATTGTATTCCACTAAGTGAGCAATGCCTCATTGATTATAGTGTACAAAGTAGGTTTATTACTGAAAATGATATCATTAATGCTTAGTTGAAAGATGTTGCAAATCCTAGAAGTTCAATTCCAAGCATGCTATGCAATTTGACGTTACTTATATAAGGAAATACCATTTTAGAAGTTGTTCCTTCAAATGTGTCATTTAAATTCCATTTTTATAGTTAATTTGATCTTCTTACATCATTAGTTTTGGAACTATTCCTAAGAGGCTGGATGTTTTCCACAACTATCATTTTTTAACTAATATGTCTATCCATCATGTCTCATAATTAATAGGTGGAACCAAATGAGTGTTTAGCATGATCAAATGATCCTAAAGTAACATCGTGTTAGAAATTTAAAAGATAAATAATTATGAACCTTTTTAAATATGAATATGACAAATAAAACACAATGATCATCTAGGAAATCATCAAAGTGTTACTAAAAATTTAAAGAAATAAATGCCACTATTAGGAGTATAACAAATTCCCATACAATGGTGCAGTACATCGATGATGAGTATTATGCTGCCATGTTTGAACTTCTTGGTCTTTAAAAAATTTCCTTAATTGCAATGACATCTTGTAGTGTTCCTTAGATGTCACTAAAACATATATAACCTTCGTAACTTTTGCTATATATTAAACAGACATACATTGCTATGTATAGAATTGCTAATAATAAAGTGTTAGCTTAGTAGTAAGACTTTTGATTTGAAATGTTAAATTATAAGTTTGATTCAAAGTTCTAACTTTTAAACTATATTACAATCCTTTCCAGGTATAGAATTGCTTAATATTACCATGTTGATGGTTAAAATCATTTACCTGCGCAACACCTAGAATGATCTATATAGTACACTTCTTCGACAACTGTACATGGAATATACACAGGTATGCATTTTTATAAACTTGATTTATATAACAAGACATGCCCCAGTTTGACCTGGGATGTTTCACCAATGGTGTTTCTCTAATTTGAAGTGAAAAAACAATTTTAAAAGCAATTTCCACGGTGCAGGAATAATATGCTAACATATTAAAATCTTCGGTGATACGGATACGTGGAATGCCAATTCGCCCAGACAATTTGAAACATGATTCGTGGCCTGAAACTAAGCCGACCGCACAAGTAATTCCAAACCCAAGAAAAAACAGAAAGTATACTTCATTACAGTTCATTGCAGATTAATTTCATGTGTAAAACCGTATTTACAGTTTCAAGTTTTCAGATGAAAGTTCTGATTCCTTGATTTTCGAGGACAGTTTTAGCAGCCCGCCGACCTGACCTGACTGCCCAGAACAGGCAAAATCAGCTGAAAGCGAGGAATGCTCGGCATTTTTGGCATTGTCAATTGATAGGATCTCGACAAATCATCTGCCGATTGCTCAGGCAGGGATGGCCCATTCCTCCATCAACATCACCGATCCACGGATTGAACTGCAAAATAGGCTGCCACTTTCTCCGTCATTGACCAGGATTAAACTAAAGGAACTCGACTCACAGTAGCAAAACCAGCTCCGCTTATTTCGAAGAATCTTTGTTGTGATGAATTAACGGGATGATTGCTTGGGATGCGTGCCCTGCTGACAGAATGCGCGTTTGTTTGGCATGTAATGCTGAGTTGTGCTAGAGCAACAGAACATGGAGGAAGAGAGATGAGAAGCAATGAACTGGCATTTAACTTTTCCTGAAAATGCCATAAGAAGAATACAATGATACGGTATCAGTAAAGAAATCTTGCCGTTCTTCTTGTGTTTGATCTTGCATTGGCCTCAGACATGCGGTATGCCGTGAAATCTCTCAGAATTCGGCCGGCCTATGCATTGCTGATCATCTGTTTGATGATAGTAGTTTCCCTGGCATTTCTCACTGCCAGACTTGGCGATTTCACGGACAGTATTGGTGGGCTTTTGTTGGTTTTGTTTCAAATCTTGGTGGGTTCCTGTAATTTGTTTTTAGCTTGCATTACAAGAGATTGAGAGTTTTCTTGTTTTGCTGCAACAGGCCCCAACAATCAACGGTTGCCAAATAATGTAAGCCCACGTGAGATCTGAAGCTTGATTTGATTTACCCATTTTAATTTCGATTCAAAATCGCCATGACGAATGGAACGGATATCCATTTCATGATAATTCGAATTATAATCAAGGATACAAAATTTCCAACATGAGAATTTCAAATACAGTAACTGAGAATCTATTGCTCTTTAGACCACTTTTCTCTGGTTGCTGTTCCGGTTTGTTTGTTTCTTTTTTACTTTCTAAAATCTATGTGGTCATGAAAGTGTTGGCGCTTTAACAGACGCCAGTCAACATTTATTGTCCATAATCTATTGTCCTGTCGGAGTTTCTTCTCCTTCTATGACGACTTCTTTGATTGGATGTTATTTGTATTGGTATTTTCCTATGATGGCTACAGGTCACTGATTCCGAGCACGAAAATTTAGATATGCAACTGCACAGAATCTATGGCCTTTTTGTTGGATGTTTGTATTATAACGTTGCGAGGTACCTGATTTTTGAAATTCTAGAACAAATTTGCTGCAGGTGATTCACGGAGAGTCGGAATTAAATCCATACAAAGAGGGTTTCAACGGGGACACAGAAAAATTAAAAGCTCTTCAACAGGTTATAATCATGGCACAAAGTTCAAATTGCATTTATTATTATTTTCCGAAAGCTTGATTGAAGGTGTGATCACTCGATTATTTGTTACAGGAATCAGGTAGGGCTTTCAGAAAACCAGTTGGCATAATCTACCAGGAAGAAAGTAGCACCTCAGGTGATTCCTAGGTTGACCTAAGTCAGTCAATGTTCTCAATTAAAGGAAATAAAATGGCATAGTGTTCTTCATTTAAATACCAGCAGCAAAGAAATAATTCACAATGCCTCTGCTGTTACTGTCATCCTTGTTTAGATTCAAAGCCGATTGTTCAGTCTCTGGATAATGGAAACACTCGATTGGATAACGTTACAAAGAATCTTCCTATTCCAAGGGTGAGAGGTTTCTATTCTCATCTGTGTTTGCTTAGCATATAGTATTATCCTGGCTGCAACAAAATTTTTATCTGAGTTTGAATATTTATGGTCTTCAAACATTTATTTAACTTAGTGTAATACCTAGTTATAAGAACTTTTAAAGTGGCCGTGTACTGTTATAAATGAAATGAAGTGTTTTTCTTTCTTTCTTTCTTTCTTTCATTTTTTCGAGAACATGTTCCAAAATTATAGAAATGCACACATGCATAAGACGCAGAACAGGGTCCCCAATATTCGAATCCTATCTTTTCAAACCACAATGTTGGATATCCTGCTCCATTGTCTCTCTTCACTTTCTGCGGTAAAGTTTTCTTGAGGTTGTTATCAGTTTTTTGATTCGGGCATTCTTTCAACCTCGGTGCTCTAGAATTAACCGTAAGGCTGTAATTTCATCCACGCAATAATAGAGTCCAAAATTTCCCAAAATAATAATTCTGTTCTTTTCAAGAGACAAACTATTCATACAGAATGCATGTTATTCATACTGTAGGGGTGCTTATATAGCAGCAATATGTCGTCAAGTCAATAAGCCGACTATCAGTGATATTCATTTTCCAATTAACTGAGTAGTAATAAAATAAGAAATCAAGCCTTGATGGTGCACTATCAGGACTAATAAATCATACAATTAGACATTTGCAATAAATATTATCTTCTTTCCTTTGTAACTAACTCCTAACTAATACTTGGGGGAAAATGTTTTATATATATAACACCTTTAGATGCAGTTCCTCATTCTCTACTTCCACTAAGATGTGATTCTGTAGCTCAGAGAAACTTAAATTGCAAGGAATTTTAGAAGAAATACAAATAAGTACTTGATGAAACACACATTTCAAATGATTATAGACTCTTGCACTGTGCTGACATGTTAGAAAATCAAATACAAATCTAGAGAGGGGTATTTTTTTAATTTATTTTTCATAATGCCAGTGTGTTGCACAGATTCTAGTTTGAAGGTTGATCACCAACTTGTTCGTCCCCAGTCAATGTTTACGGCATAGACTCTGCAACTTCATAAGTCCCAACCCAACAAAAAAACTAGTGATCGTCTAGGAAATAAACTGAGCCAAATAGTATGCTTCATGTTTTAGTCGAATATAGGAGGCATCACTTTTTTTAATGTTATCCTCACCCGTAAATTGTAATAATAAATTTTATATAATAGTGTGTTAAGGAGGCTTTCCCTTATAGGTCTGTTGCTCGATAGGAATAACTAGCGAGTTTCTTTGCCTAGTTATTTCTTATGCAGTGTATTGCACTGTTTTTCCTTTTTGTTTTTTTGTTTTTTTTTCTCAGAAGATAGTATTTTTGAAACAAGGGTGGATAATGGTTAATAGATAAGTTTTTCTGAAAACGCCTTTAAGGATATTAAACCTAATACATCCCTCTGCAATTGCTCATATTTGGAATGAAGTCTAATCGGTCATAAATCAATAATTTATTAGGGAAAATCTTTATAGGATTTTTTAAATAAATGGACATCCCTGGATCTATAGTGGTTGTTCACAAAAAGATAACTCCATTTATAGAATAATAAACAAAACAACATATAAACTACCATCCACATTCCTCTTCTGGAGATATAACTAAAAAGCATTGTTCTAGTTATAATTCCTCTAAAATTTTGCAGCATCCCTCCAAATAGCCAAAGTAGCCACCCACACTACTGTTAGGCTTCTTGACTTCTACTGAAAAACTCTAAATTTTCATTCCTGCCATACCACAACCCAAATGAACCATGGCAGTGTTGTCCACACATTATCCTGTTGCCCTTTATAATGACATTGTTGTTAAGTGAACAAAAAATCATTAACAGAATTAGTTGCAGGTGGTGACCTATGAGCACTTCACCTAAACTCATTCCAAATATCCTGGATAAATAGGCAATTTATAAAATGATGATCAGCAATTTCTGTTGTTAAAAAATATAAGACACAACTTAGATCCGCGATGAAGCATCTTACTAGCAAAGAGACGAATGCAAGGAGTAAAAATGGGATTTTGGATGTTTACTAGATATTGCACTCTTTCAATGGGGCATAAGATAGAATAAACCTTCTTTGTAGAGTATTCTGATCTATCACACCACTTCCATCATTAAATATGCAAAGAAACCTGCTGACAAAACCAATGTCTTATAGACTGAAGCCCTTTCTAAATTGGGGAGGGAGGGATTAGTAATATTTGGAGCATTAACAAAGTGAAAACCACCACACAAGTACTTGGCTTTCATCACCTAAACCCATGGTCTATTCGAGATACAAAACTGCTAAACAATCTTTCCTAACAAAACATAATTTATGTCTTGTCTATGCCTAAGATTTCATCTGCCTCAGGGTCACAGTTTACATAGTGTATTCCAATTTTAAATATGGAGTGTTTTCTTCAATTGGTTGGACAATACAAAAGTTCTTTCTTTTTCCTCTATCTCAGAAATTATTATTATAGGACAATAAAAACAAGAAAGATAATAAAAAGGCAAAGCCTGAAGAGTAGATCTCACTAATTCTAGTCAACTAGCCTGTGATAACATCTTAGCCTTCCACTCAACAAGTCTGTTATCAATCTTTTGAAGAAGTGGGTACCAAAGTTCCTTTTTCATATGACCCATAAAGGTAGGAAGACCTAAATACATGGTAGGCATGGAGTCTAGTTCACATCCCAATAAATTAATATATTCTCATAAAAGTTTTTGATTAAGTTTAAAATTGAATACACAACTTCTGTTTAAATTGATTCTAAATCCAGAGGCATTTGAAAACTTCAATAGTGTAATATGCAAGTTTGCTATAATTGTGGATTATCATCGGAGAACAGGTGTCATTAAAAAACTTAGTATGTGTGAAAGAATTGCAATCAAAAGTTGGCTGGATGTGTATTATAATATTATCATTTTTCAGTTTTCTCAAGTAGGATCTCAAACCCTCCATGGCTAAAATAAAAAGGGAGAAATAGGATCACATTGTCATAACCCATTTGAAGATGAAAAATTTCCAAATTGATGACCTTAAAAAAGAAAGGAAAATATAAATTGCTGGTAGCCGCCCTCAGCCTTTTGTATCCAATGATTGAGAAAAGCCATTTTTCTATCTCATGTAGCTCTTTGTATCATAAGCTATTGAAAAATCAAACGTTAAGGCAATGCTGGGCTCCTTTTGCAACTGGGCTGAATGAAGAATCTCTTTCACCAAACGCAATTGATCTAAGATGTGTCTCCCTTCTACAAAACCTGTTCTTCAACAACTAAATGAGGCATCACCTTTTGTAGTCAAAACATTAGAAGTCTTGAACAAATTTTATAGAGAGAAGTACATAACCTGATAGGCCAATAATCTTTAATATCAATTGCATCCTTTATCATTGGCAGCAGAACCCTCCAAGTAACTTTCAATTTTGATTTGATCCTCCCGGTTGTCCAAAATTCAAATACAGCATCACAAACATCCTTTTGAATAATCTTTATAAGATATGACAGCATCGTATATATGGATTGCTGGAACATATGCACTAATAAAATTTGTAGTGCATGGCATATGACCTTTGATCTTTGGAAATAAAGAAAATGCTGAATCATAGAGGGGACTAAAAGACAACTAAAAACAGTATGCTGGTTCACAGTTAAGGGTGAGAAATAGATTATTGCACATGGAATGCGATCTAATGGAAATATGATGGATTTGTGTTGCCATTTAAACAACTTAAGATCCATATTTTATGACTGGTTTTGTGGTGAATTGAAAAATTGTGTGCATTCAAAAGGGTTCTTGCAAGTTAAAGTGGTTTTTTGGGTGGGAAAAATTTGCAGGAGGCATTTTGATGCTTGGACACTAGTTGAAGATTGTGCCTGTTTGATATTTCATGTTTTATTTTACTTTTTTGTGTTTTGCTGTTCCTTTCTTTCTTTTCTGATTTCATCCATTTGTTCTTTCCTTTATTTAATAATCTTTGCAAGAGAGTTTGCAGTTAATCTTCTAGAGAATGTCATAGTCACCTACTTGTCGACATTTAAGTTTAAAATAATGTGATCCCCTTGTCACTAGTACTCTGCGTACCTACTTGAATAGGTGTTGCCAGCTTGTCATGTGGCTTATTTACATTATCCTAATGTGATTGAACTTGCCTCATCTAACATGCTTTTTTCTGAAGTTCTTTGAATGCTTTTTATTTGCAAATTAATGAGTGTTTTTGCCCTAGGCCTAGGCTTAAATCTATAGCATCTCAGTGTGATACACAAATATTTTTAAATCTTATGCCTAGCTACCTAATTTCATTTTAATCATTGCTACTAAGAGCTTTTCAAAAATGCTACATGACCTTTGTTAGAAAGCATGTGATCCCTGCTAATCAACCAACTTTTAAACGTATATTCCAAGCCTCTATTTTGCTTTGTGTATTCATGTAACTAATGCCGTTCCATTTTGAATTGTTTGCATAATCACCATTAAAGCAAATGCATGATACCACTTAAAGAAAAATTAATTTCTTATCAGACCCCCTCCAATTTTGAATTTTTGAAGTGCCCCAAGTCTTTTATAAAAGCAATGAGTAAGCATAAATTAGAACTTCATATCCTTGCTAATGTATTATCAAAAATATTTCTCAGGTATTCTTCCATCTTAAGTGTAGTATTTTAGCATGTCTTCTTCTTCTTCACCTTTTACTTTTTGTGTTGTTTTTTTCCCCTGTTTCTCTTTGCTTCTTTTTCTTTGGCCAATATGCTGCATTATGTCTTTGGCTTGTCCGATCATGAATTGCTTATGAAATTACAGCTTCGGTCCCCACTAACAGTTGTGGAAATGGGCTTGCAGAGAAAACAGGCTGCGCGACAGAAAAATAACAAATCAATTCCAGATGCCTTCATTAGACACATGCGTGACCAACTGATCAGGGCTAAACTGTATTTGAACTTAGCATCAGCAAACAATAATGGTCACATAATACGTGAATTGCGAATAAGAATGAAAGAAGTTGGACGTGGCTTAGGTGATGCAGTTATTGATGCAGATCTCTCACGAAGGTGAACAATGTTAAAAGCTTATACATTTGATTTGAATTACTATGCAATCTCATTACTTTGGGCTTAATATTATTGTTGCATATATTCCTAGAGCAATTGAAAGGATGAAGAGCATGGAGCGCACTCTTTCAAAAGCTAATAGCATGTGCAATGATTGTCCTACTAAATTAAAGAAGATTCGAGCAATGCTGCATAGTATGGAAGAACAATTACAGGCCCAAAAGAAGCAGGGTGCATTCTTGAATCATGTTGCTTTGACAAGCTTCTCAAAAGGCGCTCATTGCCTCAGTATGCGTTTGACAATGGAATACTTTGATTTGAATCCAATGAAGCGAGTATTTCCATACAAAGAAAAGCTGGAAGACCCAACACTTCTTCATTATGCTATATTCTCTGACAATGTTCTTGCAACATCAGTCGTGGTAAATTCAACCATATTTAATGCCAGGGTAAGTGGAGCTTGTTTGCAAGGTTTTTGTACTTTCTTTAGTTTCACATTTTTTTTATTTGTTTTATTTTGGTTGGTAAGAGATTCTGAATTTCCTAATTGAATGCTTTATTGTTCAGGAACCAGAAAATATTGTATTTCATATAATTACAGACAATTTAAATCATGCTGCAATGAAAATGTGGTTTCTATCAAATCCTCCAGGCGATGCAGTACTTGAGGTTCGGAATGTAGAAGAAATTGGAGAGTTGAATTTCCTCCATTCTCCAATCATAAAGTGGATTGAATCTGCACATATCAAAGAGGAGCAACCAGACGTAGTTCCTCGCGATTCATCAAAAGGATCCATTAACTTGGCTTCTTCAGATTTCAGACTGCTTGATCATCTTCAGTTTTACCTACCAGAAATTTTCCCAAAACTTAGAAAAGTCATCATTTTGGATGATGATGTTGTAGTTCAGAAAGATTTAACTACCCTTTGGAGCATTAACTTGCATGGCAAGGTGAATGGAGCAGTGAAACTGTGTGGAGATGGCCTCTATAGACTGGACAGATACTTTAATTTCTCAGATCCTCTTATTCAGAAGAACTTTGACTCTAATTCATGCACTTGGGCATCTGGGATGAACATATTTGATTTGCAAGCATGGAGAAAAGGAAACATAACAAGTATTTATCACAGGTGGCAAGATTTGGTAAGTTAGAGGATACCTTTATTTTGGGCTTTATTACCACACTATTTTACAAATTTACCTGCTTTGTAAATGATACCATTGGTTGTTTTATAACAGAACAAGAACGGGCAATTGTGGAAGCTAAGTACTGTTCCTCGTGTGCCGGTTAAAATGCTAATCTTTTACAACAATACATATTCAATACCTAAGCATTGGCATGTTGTAGGGCTTGGTTATGATGGCATGCTCAATCAGGCAGATATTGAGAAGGCTGCAGTTATACATTACGCTGGCAATTTAAAACCTTGGCTTGAAATTGGCATCTCAAAATACAGACCTTACTGGACAAAGTACCTGAAGCAGGATCATATTTTCTTACAACACTGCAACCTAGTTCTGTAGTATTGCTGGGCATGGCCTAACTTCATACAGTGCAGAAATTCTAACTCCTTCAAAGAAGCTATATCTCCTTTTAAATTTTTTTTTTCATGGGTGGGAGTTCTGACAAGAAAAATCACTACCTGGGAAGAGTGGCGCGGAGAGAAAGCATCTTTCTCCACATCCACATTTTTTTATGACAAAGGGTTTTGGCAGGGTTATTTATTGCATGGGTTTTATGCCACAGTTCCATCTCATGTCCCTTTACGTCAGCAGTTAAATCGATCCTGCATCATTGATATTCTCTATGCATGCTTGAAACTATGGTTGAGCAAAGCTCATTTAATTTCAGAATATTTGAGCCTCAGAAACTATCAGCATGATGACGGAAAATGTTTTTGCATCTGAAAATATTCCATGATTTTTTATTTCCTTTGAAGGTCTCCAGATTAGGCTTGACACCAGTAGAAAATTCAAAATCTGACTTAAAATTTTTATTAACATTCTGTAACCTGATATTTGATGAATTGCTGGGCGGGCAAATACATGTATTCAAGAACAAAATATGTAATCAGGTTCCTTTTTTCAAATAAGATGTTTCAGAAAGTACAGCAGATGTTACTGGTAAATGCTCAAATAGCGTTTATTTGTGTTTTAATTCCGAAGAGACTTTTAAAAATGTGTGAATTTAACGGTAATTAAGTACACCTCTAACAATGGGACGATATTTTTGCGAATTTACTCTTGTAACGTAGCGTATGTCAACTTTCGCTGGTGACATTGTACATTTTCTTATTTCAAGACACATGGATAGAGCTTTCTTCTTTGACAGTCTTCGAATTGATTCATGATTTAGAAAGGAGTTCAGAACATCAGCTTACATGAGCCGTCAAGTTTTGTGGAGTGCGTTGGATGTTCAGGTGGTTTTGGAGGGAATCGGTAAGAATCAGAATATGTTACATAAAGATAAAACTCTACTCAGTGAATTAATGCTTAATTTTATCATCAGTAGTAATAAATTTGTTCGATATTCATGCACTATTACTTCCATTTTTTTTCGTTTTTGCCCTTTTTATAAAAACAAAGGAAGTCGGGATTCTACAGTGGTCAGATCATTATCGAAAAGAACTCATTAAAAATGGCATCTATTAATTTTAAGTATTCTAGTGATTCCACTGGAACACCTTTTTAAAATGTGTTAATATCTTTAATGGACGAGTGCTACCGACCATATAAACTCTCGAGGGTGTGTTTTGAGAATGAAAATGTGAATGTGTTTATTTTTTTTCAAATCATATTTCATACCAAATCAAACATAACTAAATATAGATAGAGAGTGTATATCATAACCTTTCATTTAATTACTTATATGATACTTTAATTTCTTGTTAGAGTATGGTGCAGACCCAAATTCTATGTCTAGTTTTCTATGGTACCAAAAGTTGAAGAGTCGGCTATTATAGAAGTTGAAGGATCGATCTTTACAGATATTGAAGAGTTGGCGGTTATGGAAATTGAAGGGTCAGCTATTGCAAAAGGGTCAATGGTTACAAAAGTTGAAGGGTTGACTATTATAGAACTCAAAGGGTTTGAATAGACCCTTACAGAACTTGAAGGGATGATAGAAGTTGAAGGGTTGGAAGTTGAATGGATGTTGTTTTCTCTCCCTTATACGTAAACACCTTTTGTATTCCCCTTTTTCTTTGAGATCACTCCTGTGTAGTACATTCTCAATCTATCATCTAATAAATTAACTCTCTACTTTTGCCTGTGGTTTTTATCCCGACTTGGGTTTCCATGTAAATTCTTTGTGTGTCTATCGTGTTTATTATTCTTAATTTTTTTTCTACAAAAGTATGATTTGTTATTAAAAAAAAAGATGTAGCATGTCAATTAATGATCCTAGTAGGTATATTTTATTGTATTTGTGTAGACCTAAAGAATCTATTAAACAAATGAACTTATGCAAACTACATCAATAGCAATAAACCCTTAGATTTGTCCAATATTCATGTAATTGAACACGTCCTCTATATAATTTTCTAAAATAAACACTAGTAGCTTGAATAGCTTATACAAAGATTTATTTGAGATTCTCTATTTTTTTTCCCAAAAAATCCATTCTACAACATTCTAATAATACATGTTGCGAATCTTCTACAACTCGCATTAAAAATAGTTAACATATTCTATCTCGATGATGCTCATTGTTCCATCTTCCAATTTCAACTTGGAGATGGTGTGATCTTGTTCTCACTTTGATAATTCATGCTTTTGTGGATATTGGAATTTGGCATGTAGATATTCTATTTCATCATGTCTTCCATCTCTAATATTTTGCCAAGTTTCTAAGCTTATTCTGAATTTATTATTTCATCAATATTATCAATACCCTGGTTTTATAGTCACAATCATCCTTCATGGAATCAAATTGCTGTTGAAATTTTCACATGATTTTTCTTGAAATCTTATTGTTATTTTTATTTTTCAAATAAAATGTTAAGAATTGATACATTGCTTTTGTGATTTATTATTATTTCTTTAAAGATGCCCCCATCATTCTATGATCTCTTGTATGGGTTACAAACACTTATTCTTGAAGATGCTTCATAGTGTTAGCCCCCCAAAAAAATGCCCCCCATCATTCTAGCCAAGATTGATGATCTCTTGTATAGGTTACAAGCACTTAGTTCTTGAAGATACTTGATAGTGTTAGCCCCAAAAAAATACCCCCCATCATTCTGGCCAAGACTGATAATCTCTTGTATAGGTTACATACAAGCACTTAGTTCTGGAAGATGCTTGATAGTGTTAGCCTCACCATTTTATTTAACCCTGGTGTTCTTATCTGAGCCATAAAAGATACTGTAAGGTTAAATAGACTTGATATCACAGCTGAATAGCCCAAGGGTCCAAATCATACTCCACTAAAGACTTTGCTATCCAAATCATAACAATGATTTGTCACTCGTAGACAGCAAAATGTAAACTAGAGCGTCCCTGTGGCCCAAATCCCACCGACATGTCCCCCAACGTATGATATGCAAAAATATCATCGCAGCTGTATCAACTAATGTCACTAAGCTAATCAGCATACCTGCAACCCATACTACGGTCAGTTAAACATGAAACAAACGGATAATTGTCCAGCATCATTATTAACAATAATGAAAACAACAAAAGGAGTCAGAATTCTTGATCAAATAACACTCAACGAGCAAAGTAAATCGGCCAGATCCTATACTATGACAACATTCGGCAGTTAACAACTTCGAAAATTTATAGATGATGTCACTAAAAAAAGGTCAAAAATAGCAATTTTCTTCCTTTCTAACCTCGTCAGGACCTGCTTTACAACGAGCGACAGAAAGACGCCTCGTAGCGGCCACGCTCACCGTTTCCTGCAGGAAGAGTAGCAGAGTTCGGCCAGAAAGCCAAAACGTCTACATTATGCATTCAAATTGCTAAACAAATAGGGAGAATGCTTAAGAATCGACCAGAAATGAATCCGATTTGGAAATTAAAAAAACAAAATCTCTCATCATATTTTGCCAAATGCATAAGAAATCCAGTAGTACATAGACAAAATACCAAATCGATCTATCTATCCAACGGAAATAATACAATCAAGATGCATACCGTAATTAGATAATCGATATTCAATTTGATTACCTCGAAGTCGGACGTACATGTGCCTAGAAAGGCAAACACACAAGAGTCTTGCACTCTGCTGTGCAACCAAAGTTCTCCGTAGCTTGAAAGGCTTTGGCAAACTAAAAGACTAATAACCCAACTAATTAAAAACTAAGATCCATTTGAATGTATTAATCATATATTACATTTTTATGAAAAAATAAGCATAGACTCCATAAATTGACCAAGCACTAAGAGGGCAACAAAAACAAATCATATAGGTATTTTGTTATAATATTATAATGCTATCTCAAATCCAGTAGTCATAGCACAAAAAAGAAACACATGTAACTCATCTTTAAGGTCTCCTAATCTACATAGTCTACGAATGCATTTTTTATTAAAAAAAAAAAAAAAGTTGAATCCTTCTTACACTTTCAATTCTAAGATGATGAGAACTTAAATGAAGCTAATGGGAATGACATGTAAAATTTTCAATAGGAAAGGAACTTTCTTACTTCATTACATTCATCATATGGCTACTTATACATTTGAGTTACTCAGAACTTGGAAAGAAGAATGGAAATATATGGAATGATAGTGGAAATGTACAAAAATATGGACTATTTACAAAAATATGGATTGCTAATAGGGAAATATACAACTAGGATGTAGTTGGAATTTGCATAGTGTACAGGAAAGGTTTTTTGTATTAGATATGTTGCTACCACTAGCTCTTAAGTTGGAGTGTAAAGATTGCGCATACCCAACTAGCAAATCAAATAATGAAATTATGATATACTTAAGGGCTTGGTGAAGACATGTGCTAGGTAATGAGATGTAGATATGTAGGTTGTTTAAATAATTTGGGACTATATCCTTTCACAAACAAGATGGCAATCAATTTTGATGTGCTTAGTATGCTCATGGAACACTTGATTTGGGGCAATCTGCAGTGCTACTTTGTTATCACAAAATAATAAAAATAGATGTGAATGGGGTACTTGAAGGTCCTTTAATAAATGGAGTAGCCAAGTGATTTCATAGTAAGTGGTGGCCATTGCTTTGTATTCTACTTCTACTAATGAGTGGGAAACTATAGATTGCTTCTTTGATTTCTAGGAGATTTGAGAGATACCTAGCATAATGTAGTACCCTATGATGGAGCAGTGAGTGTCAATGCAACTAGTCCAATCTAAATTACATAAAGCTTGAAGCTGGAGAGAGTTGAAAGAAGATAAGAAGATGCCTTGACTAGGTGTTCACTTGATATAATGGAGAACTTGATTAGTAGCATCAAGGTGTGGTTGTCATGGCTTGTTCATGAACTGACTGAGGATTTGCACCGAATAAGTAATGTCTGGTCTAATGATGATTAAGTAAATGAGGCAACCTATCAAATGTCTATAGTTGGAAGGATCAGTAACTATAGAGCCATCCAATTTTGTGAGCTTTTAGTTTTGTTGCATAGGAGAGGTAATAGGACATGCACCCAAAAGACCTATATCATCAAGAATCTCTAGGACATATTTTCTTTGTGATAGGTAGATGCCAACATTAGAACACATCACTTCAATACCCAAAAATAAATTAAGTAGGCCAAGATCTCTAATTTTGAATTGGTTTCAAACAAAAATTTTTAGATTTGCGATGGAGCTAGAATCATTCCTGCAAGAATAATGTCATCCACATAGACTAAAACTATTGTGAAAGATTGGCCATAGTAGCTAGTGAATAAGGAGTAATTAGCCTTAAATTGGATGTACCCAACTTTGATAAGTGTACTAGAGAACTTGGCAAACAATTGTCAAGAAGCCTACTTAAGGCCATACAGGGATATGTTAAGCCAACAAACTTAAGTCTTCCCCTTTCATGCAAAACCTAGAGGAATATCCATATAAACCTCTTGATCAATGTAGCTATGTAGAAAAGCATTGCTAAGGTCCAACTGGTTGAGGTGTTAGTTCTTAATAGTTGGAATGGCTAAGAGACATCTCATTGTGATGAGCTTTATGATAGGAGAAAATGTTTTAATATAATTTGACCCTACCTTTTGATTATATCTTTTGGCTACCAAACAAGATTTGTAACATACCACAACCCGCTTCTGGATTATATTTAATTTTACAAGTCCATTTACAACCAATGGTCTTATTATATGGTGGCAAACCTAAGGTGGAATGTTTCTATTAGATTTCCATTATAGAAACTATACAATCTAGGCAAGATGAGGTCCTAAGATATAGACCAAACCTAGAGGTCACTCTCATGGAGGCTTGCCTTGAAAAGATGAGAAGAAAAAAAGTCTAAAGCTCCATTTTCTAGAAACTAAACGTTGGACCGTTTCTAGCATTGACACTAGAAGAGATCCAAACATAGTTACAAGGGTCTCCCTTATGGTTCACAATTTCCACCAATGGGAAATGGTACCTTGGGAAGACGTGCCTCTTTTAGAAAAACCACAAAGGAGATGTGACCATCAAAATCAAAAATATCACCATCTCTTACTTTGTGGAAGCCATCACTAAAGCCCTTAGATTGCCTAACACTGGGGCAAATTTGGCAAAAGTCTTAACCTAGGCAGATGTAGAGGTCAAGAAGAAATGGACTCAGTGACGCTATGAAGTGGGCCATAAAGAGTGTGGTGCCCTTGCAAAAGCAGAACATGCATACTTCAAGATTGAGAATTATCACCTCAATCCAATGGTAAGTCCATGGAAGGTTACAACATTCTCTACAAGAGCATGTATGACTCTAAGTGAAAAATTCCTACTCAACCTTTCTCAACTCATCTTCTTGAAGATTAAGAAGAAATTCAAGGAGAATGAGAAAGGCACTTCCCTTCCCATGCTATATTAGAAAACTCTGCAAAAGGAGAGAAATAATTCATCATTCCAATGATGTGAACCACAAGGTCCCTACTACATCATGGAAAAAAATAATGAAACATAAAAAAGCCCCTACCAAGCTCCAAGAGGAAGTATCATCTTTGCCACCATCATGAGCATCTAAGATGATCTTAGAGATGGCAACAACCACTAAACATCTAAGGAAACTTAGAAAATAAAAACTCTAGAAACAAGCCTCTGGAGATGGTGGTGAGTCCTCAATGTACCATCCAACCATGAGCTATATCAATGAAGTCACAAGAACCGTCAACTAACCAATGGATGAGCTAGCCCATCTATTCTTTGCACACAAGGATCATGCTCTTGTTTGCACCAATCCCAATACCCAAGAGGTCACTATGTTTATTCTAGGATAATCATTCCTTGAAATTTTGGAAAATGTAGTTGCTTTTTCTATCATGCTAGATGAAGGTGAAGGTGCAATAGTCCTAGTCATTCCCCCCAAGGGCTAAGAGACAATAGCAGAGGTGATTGTAGACAGAATCGAAGAGGCTTTGAATACTCTTGTAGGCTCTATTTATGATATTGTTGTACTGGCAAACATTCAAATGTCTACGATAGCTCAAAGTAAGAAAATGAGTGCAATGCAATATGAGGAAGTATTGGAATGACTAGTTAGAATCAGGCAATTGATTTTGAAGATCTTTGATCTCCTAGAAGACATTTTAGCAATCCATTCATAGTTTCTAGAAATAATGGATAGGTTCTTATTTATCCAAGAGAAAC
Organism: Gnetum montanum; assembly: GCA_015680685.1. Taxonomy (NCBI): domain Eukaryota; kingdom Viridiplantae; phylum Streptophyta; class Gnetopsida; order Gnetales; family Gnetaceae; genus Gnetum; species Gnetum montanum. The sequence goes on from MNCI01035467.1 coordinate 659,627, forward strand.
TCAAGGAATCCACTAATAGCAATCAACAAGTGGTAGTAGAGATTGCAGAATTGAGAGCCTACTTGTCAAACCTTATCATTCTCTAGATAGAACTTACCAAAGATGAGGCTTTCTATTGTCACATTTCAGCCATAAATGGAGGAGGGCTTAATCTAAGGTTTCCAATGGCTTGTTTAGCTTGAATTTTTCATGAAAATAGACTTTGTATTCCAGAAACAATTCAATGCTTGTAGTTAAAGGTAAAGAAATCTCTAGCCCAAAACACAATTTTGGTTTTTTGTCTCAAGATTTGAGCTCAAATTATTGGAAAATGGGATTTCATAATTTAAGTTTGAAAGCAAAAACTCATGGATAGGAAGAAACATTTTCAAGTTTTGGAGGAAGAGCTTATGGAATAGCAATGGAGCTTGATTTATTAGATTATTTCTCTGAATGTTTTCGTGCAACCTTTTGAGAAAAATTATTTGCATAATGAGATTAAGTCATTTTGGTTGTGTCAGTTCATCTGGAAGAAAGCTTTAGGCAAAAATAAAAAAGGAAGTTTCATTGTGGTTTCAAGCTTGATTGTAAATTCTACTTCTTTGTGGAGTTCACTGTTTCACGCATGTTTGAGCTCTAATCCTATCTTGTAGTGAAATCACTTAAAGTGAGACATCAACATTTAGAGCTAGGGTTTAGGGTCTTGTTAGTAGCTCTACTTAGCCTAATCTATTTTTCCAACTTAGCTTGTAGATAGTTCGTATTGACTGTATTAAATCAACTTTAGTGGGGCCAATCTTAAATAGGAACATGTGTGAATTAGCTCTTTTATCCAACATAGTGTATAGAGCTAATTCATAGAACTATTTTTAGTTCCATGAAAAGGATCAAAAAGCACTTCGCCATGTCAGCTTGTAGAGCTAGTACGCGAAGTTAAAGTTTAGCTCTACAATCTAGTTTACTTTTTGGCTCCACCATGTTAGTTCTTTGCAACAAATTTGGAAAACTTTGGAGTCATCAAATAGCCCATCCACGTTGGCATTTAGATGAAGATTTACAAGCTTGTGAGAAATGAAAAGTCTCATTTGCCACATTAGTAAAGTTTGATGCTTTGTGCCATGTTAGCATGTATAGCTAGTTCATAAAGCCAAATTTCTCCTCTATGAAAGTGCTCTACCATGTTAACTTCATTAGCTTGTATAAGGAGTTTTTAAAGCCAAGAAATGGTTCTACATACAAGCTCTACCACATAAGCTCTAGAGCCAGCTTATAAAGCTGAAAAGTGGCTCTACTAAGAAGTTCTATGGATCATGACATCACTCAAACTACAATAGCTCATGGAGCCAATACTTGAAGCTAAAATCTGGTTCTGTAAAATAGCTATCAACCATGCCAACTAGGTCCATTGTGCATTGCTAAGTTAACTTCATTAGATCATCAAAGAAGTTCTAAGAGCTTGAAAATGACTCTACAATGAGCTCTACCACATCAACATTAGGCTAACTTAGCTTGTAAAGTTTCTCTATGCTATGTTAACTTATAAAAAAGCTCAATAAAATCGAAAAATGACTCTACAAATTAGCTTTACCATGTTAGTAATCCCACATTAGCAAGTACATAAAGCCTAGCCTTCGACGTCTTATTTGTCATGTTAGCTTTGTGCCACGTTAGCTTCAAGCCATGTCATCATGTAGAGATAGTTTGTAGAGCTAGATTTATCCTCTATGAAAGCACTTTTCCATGTTAGCTTCGTGCCACATTAGCATGTAGAGCTGACTCATAGAGTTAGAATTCCATTCTACTAACAAGCTTACTTTTTTACTTTGCCACGTCAACATAGGAAAAAGTTTGTAGAGCTTAATCTAGTTCTATGAGGAAGTGCTATCACGTGAGATTTATTGTTAGCTTATGTTCATAGAACCAAGAAAGACGGTTCTATAAAAATAGCCTACAAGCCACATAAGCTTCATGAATCTGCTCTACTACATCAACCTTTGTAGAACTAAATTTTAGCTCTACAAATAAGCTTAACTCCATTAAGCCACATCAGCTTGTAGAGGCACTTTGAAGAACCAAAAAATGGTTCTACAAAGCAGCTTTGCCATATCAGCCTTTACCAAGTTAGCTCATAGAATCAACTCATGAATTTGAAGTTTATATCTACGAAATGGATCTACCATGTCAAATTGTAAATAAGCTTTGAAGAACTGAAAAATAGCTTCACAAAATAGCCCAGTGACATTGGAGTCATCAGCTTGTAAATAAGCTTTGAAGAAGTTCTGCCACGTTAGCTAAGCTCACTTTGCCTTGCCACATCAGCATCTAGATATAGAGCTAATTCATGGAATAACATTTTCATTTTATAGATGAGCTCTACCACATTAACTCTTTCACGTTAGCATTTCCATGTCAGCATGTAGAGTTGGTTCATAGAGCCAGATTTCTCCTCTACAAAAATACTTTGCCATGTCAATATGTACAACTAGTTCGTAGAGCTAGAATTCTATTCTACAAAGAAGATCATAATGGTTCTACCATGTTAGCACTAAAGAGTTGACCCTACCATTTCATCTCATGGAAGGCTGCTCATAGGAGTGAAATTTAACTTTATAAGTAAAGCTCATTTTCAACTTTACCAAGTCAGCTCATGGAGCTGATTCTTAGAGCTAGAATTTAACTCTACAAAGAAGCTCAATCAGGTTTGCATCCTTCATGTCAAAGCTCATTAAAGAAGCACTTTTGTGTCAACTCTCCAAAAATAGTGCTATTAAAGAAATAGCTCTACAACTAGTGTTAACACCAAGGTGTAAGGACTAAAACAAAGTTAAGAGTAACACGAAGCCTTCATTGAAGCATGGAGCTACCACATGAAAAAATAATCTTTATTTACAAAAATGGAACAAAGAAGCATGGGGATTGTTAACTTAGTTAAATCTCCAAAGATTGTTACTGCAAAACAAATAGGCTTATTCAAGAGCTTAATTTGAAACAAATTCAAGCTAACGTGGGAGCTACTTTAATGTTTCCAACAAATTTCCTAATTGACTCAGTTGAGAAAGTAACAAGTAGTATCAAAAATATTAATAATGTTAGCTATTAAAATTTTCCATAAATCATGGAAAATGATTTAGCAATTACCAGTAAAAAGGCTCCATATTCAAAGAATGGGAAAAATATGCTAAGAGATCAAGCAAATGTTTAATGATCTGAAGAGAAATAAGCACTGAAAGAGTATTAAAGAAGTTTAATAGTTCTAAACCAAATATAATGAACCAAGTTATTAAGTTGTTGCAGTTATTAGTTGAGGAGCTTGAAGTAAGGAAAAAATTTATTAATAGAACAGTTATTCAATGCCTTGCAATTATATGAGTAGTACATGAGATAGCTATAGCTCTTAATTTCGGTGATGGTTGTAACTGCTTGAGGCTATTATATAAAGCCCAAAGTAGATTTGTTCTTAGGGGAGGGGGGAGGAAGAAAATCTAGGAGAAGATAGAGAAAAAGCTAAGAGTGATTTATTATCTAGTCACATTCTAATTTCAAATTTGATTCAACTTTTTACTTTGGTCTTGTCAGTTATTTCTATTTTTTCTACTTTGTCTTAGTTACTTAGCTAGTAGTTAAGATTGTAATGTGCTTAGCATCTTGTTCTTCGAATTATTTAAATTGATTTAATAGCTCCAAGTTTAGCAATTATTGGCATTTATTGCTTGATTTTAAAACATCTCTAGTTTCTTTTCAAAGAGTTTGTGCTTTTTAATGTTAGCCTTGTTTCAAATTACTTGTTTGAGCAAAATAGTCTAGAAATTTTTGGTATTGTTGACTGACCTAAGTAGCTTTAATTTTAAAGTGTTTACTCATGTCAATAGAACATCATTTCAATGTTTAAGATTCTACATAATTTTTCTTACTTTCCAAAAATTTATTGAATCTTACTCTGTTTCTAGTTTTCTTGTGGAATTTTCTCTCTAGGGAATATTGGAAATAGATTTTGTGGAATTGTGGTTAAACATTAGATGAAAGATTAGTTGCATAGGCAACATATAATCTAGACAACATAGACTTGGTAGCTTTGATAAAGTAAGAAATTTTATCCACTTATAGAATGAATTAAAGATGGCTGAATCTTCTGATTAAAGTGTTCTTATGTTTTTAGTTCTTAGTATGTGATATTGTGAAAATAGTACTTAATAATAGCTCAAAACACATAATTTTCTTTATAACCATTGAGTTTATTTGGAGGTATGGGAGCCTTAGTGTTTCTGGAGATCAGCACACACATAAACTCGAGTTTTAGAAGAACACATCATCCTTGTGATTTTCATCACAACAAGGAGGAAAACATCCATGGTCCAAAGTAGCTGGAAACACTTTTCAATAGCTTCAAAAAATACTTAAGGAGAATAAGAATGTGAAGGAGATGGAAATATTGGATGTGTTACTATTCAAAGCTATCATGAATTCTATGAGTTGTAACCTTTGAGATAGACGCGAGGAGAACATAACTTTGACTAGGGAGAATTAGTGCCTGTAGAAAGTTGATTAGCAGAAGGAGTAACTATTGGAGGACATTTGTTAGTAATAGGAATACCAAGATATCAAGAGGTTGGCTATAGAAAATAATAATCTCTCAATGGAGAAAGTTTGAGCCATTTACAAAAAGACTATCATTAAGATTACTATTTGGAAGAACGAAGTCTTTAAATATAGGAAAGTAAAGAGTCATGATAGGGACAAAGTTAAAATGCTTAAATAGATAAATGAAAAAGAGATCAAGTTGGAAAAGGAAAAGGTAAATGAAGCTAGCCAACAAGTCTAATAAAGAGGTGATGCATGGTAACCCATCCTTAATGGACTCAATGCATACAATCAAGTAGAAATATACCTAAAGGAGTTGCAAATTAAGGATATGAATGAGTATATGAATATAGCTAACATTTGATATGTAAACTTGACAATGCTAAGCACAGGAAGGCCAATTTAAGAGTTAGAGAAGCAATTGGCTAGCTTCTACCTTCTTTATGAGGTGGAGTTTAAGCTACATAAGGAGAACAAGAAAAAGCTTGAGATGGCTAATGTGGAGCTTGAGGTTCTTTAGAGGAAGTTCAAAGATTAATGATCAATTATTGAGAACCTAGCTAGAAGAATGAGCGACCATCAAAAACTGCAAAACCTTATCCATATGTTTGACATTGAATGTAAATATTTTGCATCTTGATTTGTAAATATGAAGGAAATATTTTTAACAATGTTATGCCTATGGAATATATTAACACCAGCAAGTCCAGATGATGCTACTTGGACCATAAATGATTCATGGGGCAACAAGCAGAAAATGAAGGCATTGTTGGATGTCTTTCAGTTTTCAAATACAATAATAGTGATGGCAAGAAAGCCTAGACCACCTAATGGACTAGGATGTGATGAAGGATCATCCAAGCCATAAGATTTTCTACCACTAGGCATTGTGTGACAATTCCATCCTCATTAATTTTGTGTAGCAGGAGGCCACTAATTTTTGTCTATGTCTAGTTTCATTTCACCTCATTGTAACTACTCAAATTTTTTGAAATGCAACACTAAGAGTTATTTATTGTTAGTCAATTGGTAGTTAGTTCAATACTTTCCAAATTTTGTAACCAAATCAATTTTATTTTTGTTCACTCGAGGATAATTTTTTAGTTAGTGATGAGGGTATGATGAAGAATATTTCAGTCAATTGTGTTGACAAGCATGTATTAACATAGTTACATTGACATATCCTTAGGTACATTCATGCATATGAGTCAACACCATTTTATCCTAAGCCTATATAAATCATGCACCATTCACATTTATGGTATCTTTGGTTATTTCTATAGTGAAGCTCTTGCAATTTGTTTCCATTAAACATAGCTAAATTTCCCTCTCAATTACTACAACATGGATTAAATTGATCAAACGAAGTTTTATTTGAGCATATAATGTACCAGATACTTATGCAGCATGGTAATAAAATCAATCTCAATTTCTTCCATTGTAGCACTATGATAAATTGATCTTTCAACTGGCTACGATATTGGGAATCCAATATTGGAGTCTCAATATTGGATCCTTGATATTGGGGCACAAGCTATGACATCAGGTATTCGATATCGTAGACATGTGAAATCCTATAAATACGATACTTATGTGCATGGTTCAAACAACAATTTTCATTCCACCTTATCAAAAATCTTGTAGTTTATTTTCATAGCTTAGCAATAGAGTGTATGCCCTTAGTGTGGTTTGAATTAATTGTATAGAGTCTTTATTCAAGCATCTTGTACTTGGACATAAGTGTGAATGGTAATAAAGATCGAGAGTACTTTTCACCATTGCAGCATCCACTTAGTTTTTACTGTTTACTTAGAATAATGTTTACTATTTTCCCTTAGTCTACTTATTATTGTTTTCTTAGTTACTATCTACTTTCCCATGGAGTTTACTTTTATTGTTGTTAAGTGGAATGGATATGACTAATTTCGAGTGTAAAGTATGATCATTTGATAACCCAGTAGTATTATTTCTTGGTTTGCCCAATAGTGAAGTACCTGGTAATCCTAGTAACAATTACATAAGTCGAACATGTGTACAAAGAGTGAAGAACAAATGTCCATCACCTAGGCTAGACTAGATTCTTCTATCATTTACTTAAACTTAGAAAACATTTTCATTTACCTTATGTTTATTAGGAGTAAGATGGCCCAGACAACATCAATTATCATACACCTCACCATGTGCTAAACCATACACATCAATTTTACTAACTCATGTGGGAAGACAAAGATCACAAACTTAAACTAATTACTAGTATAATCACATTATCTCATCTACAAAATTTGATCGAGCTATGCGTGAACACTCGTATCTCATATGGTTGGATGTTGGATTACTCCATCGCTCANCTAAGGGAAAATAGTAAACATTATTCTAAGTAAACAGTAAAAACTAAGTGGATGCTGCAATGGTGAAAAGTACTCTCGATCTTTATTACCATTCACACTTATGTCCAAGTACAAGATGCTTGAATAAAGACTCTATACAATTAATTCAAACCACACTAAGGGCATACACTCTATTGCTAAGCTATGAAAATAAACTACAAGATTTTTGATAAGGTGGAATGAAAATTGTTGTTTGAACCATGNTTCATCTAGATTTTACTTTCATCCTCCATCAAGAAAGTTAAATGAGGTGGAGAGACATACAAGGCAACATTGTCTTGCCTCCAAAACATGCAACATTCACCATGCTTCAAGCCGCCTTAGGGAGAATGAATCTAAAACAAATCTAGGAAGGGTTCCATGTGACTAAGCACATAACTAGGCCCTATGAATCCACAAAGGAGTAGATGAGGAGAGATGTTTCCATGAAAATCAAACATGTACATAACAAAGGGAAGCAAGTCAACACTTCTATTATCTTAGAGGAACTTGATGCTAATAAATTTATCACAAAGCAACTTCACCATAATCATGAAGAGCCTTCAAAAACACATATCATCAGACTGGAAGAACCTATCAAAGTTCAAATGCATTCTATCCTAGTAGAGACACCTAAGAGGAAGGCAATCAAATCATGATATAAGTAGGACTCAAGGCCAAGAGTATCTGTAGGATCCCACAAAAACAAATACAAGAGTCATGAAAGAAGAACAAGTTGGCACTGTTCTCGTACTAACTCATCCTCATCCTCACAATCATCAAAGAACTCAAATAGGAGATGGCCAAAGAACAAAGATTATGATAGGGAAGAGAGGAGGTCTCATGATCATTATGACCAACATTCAAGACATTATGATTTAGAAGAGAAAGAGTATGAACAAAGAAGACATGGGTATCAAAGAGAGGATTAGGAAAGGCATGGGCATAGAATGGGATGCTACTACAACAGAGCACATGAAACTGATCAAGATAATGAACCTAATAATAACTCGCAACATGATCGATATTTAGGAAGTTTTTCACATCCCAACCAAGCATGTAAGGGATAGCCAAATCAAATAGCTAGACTTGAACAACATGCCAAGATTTAAAGGTGGCTATAATGTTGATTCACAACATCACCTTCAAGCTTTTCATGATTCCTACACCCTACAAAATATAGAAAGTAATTGGAAAAAATTAAAGTTATTTCCTAAAATACTTGTGAAGGAGTCAAAGAGCAGGTATAGGCCATTGGAACCTAAATCAATTAGATGCTAGAGTACCATGCTCAAACTCTTTAATAATAAATATCAAACTTATTCATGAGTGTCCAACTTAAGAAAAAAAATCCAAGGATGGAAGAAAGGGACTCATGAGATCCTTGATGCAGCAATGAGTAGATACTATTTACTATTTCATAAATGCCCAAGCCACAAATTTTCACCAAGGAAACAGATTAAGTGGCAAAACTAGAGAAACTTTTAGGGTTTACACCCAAGGTAGGGTATTAGAAATGATTGCCCATTACATCCAAAGACTAATCAACCAAGTGGTAAAAGGAGGAAGATGAGCAAAGAAAGAAGGAATCGACTAAAGACTATAATAGAGATCCATCAATTTGAAAAAGAGATGCATGAGTTTGCAATACAAAAGAGAAGAAAACTTTGGATTAGGCCATTTAGAAAAAGACTCTACTGATCTAGAAATCTATAAGTGAAAACACAACCAAACTAGAGAAAATGTGGGATTCTGTTAATGAAAAATTTGCAATTGCATTAAAGATTGTGGAGGAAAGAACCAAGTAAGCCTTTGGAAAAGGCAAAGACAAGAGGAAGAAGAAAGAGTCTGGATGGAAAGGCAAAGTTTCTTTAATGGATAAGTGCTTAAATACCAACTTCACAGATGAGGAAGGTTGCACTATGTGTTAGTATGAACATCCTAAGGGATGTTTTCCAATCATGGTACATCTGCAAGAAACAGGGGCATACTTACTCAATCCTATATTTCTTCAAAAATAGATGCCCAAAAGATTACCTTATCCTCAAGGTAACTACTGATATAACCTCCAACCAATGTACTATTTAAGTAAAGCTCTGCCACAACCATAAGAGTACTACCATCAGCAATGGCAATAGCCCTAATCATGGGCCATGCCACCACTGCACCAGCAATATCCATATCAACAACTTGATCCGTATGGATACTATGTCCAACATCCAGTCTCACCAACAAATGTAATTATTTAGACTCCATAGTATTATCCACCAAAATACCATCAATAAATGCCACTAAGGATCAACTTAGACTTGTACATGAATTCACAAGTAGCTAATTTTTGAAATCAACATATAAATCCTTTACCATTTTTGCGACCACTCGCTATGCAAGGGGAATTACCATCACAATTGTAGCAAAGGAAATCTGCAAGGGTAGTAAATATACAAGTGGCGGATTGTACTGGAAATCCTAAGGACTAGACAAAGAAATGTTCTTTCTTTAGGACATGTCAAGAAAAAGCTAGTAGAGTTAGAACTTCAACAAGACCAACTTCTCTTACATTAGATCCAGTGACCAATAACAAGCTTCTGACAAAAAAAAAACATATAGACTGTCATTCTCCCTAAAATCTTCATAGACTGAATTGAGGCAGGGCTGCTCCCTAAGAAGAAAATTGATCCAAGAATTCCTTTGATTTATCTATGAGTAGCTGAAAATCTACCATGCAAAGCTCTATTAGACTGAGGTTCCAAAGTAAATTTTATTTCTTATGAAGCATATTAAGTAAGGAAATTACCACCTTTAAAGGAATGTAATATCATGTTGGAGCTTGTAGATTAGTTTGTCACCATTCCTTTGGGACAAATAGACAATGTAGTGACCACTGTCAAGGGGTGGTCTTATCTAGCTGACTTTCTGGGAATCGATGTGAAAGATATTGATAAGGAATTTTCAATTATCATGGGGAGAGCATGGCTTAGAATAGTTGATGTTAAACTAAGTATGAGAGATTTATCTATGGATATCTCTAAAGAAGATAAGCACGGAGCCATACACACATAGCAAATTTCATACATTACAGCTAAAAGAAAAGGGTGCAGTTGTGGACCAACACTTTAGAATGTTAACACAGTCATCACACTAGTCCACAACAAGTGTGAAGAAAAATTATGCACACAAGAGAGAGTAGGAGCCACAAAACCAAAAGACATCCAATGACCACTAACTGAGAACCAAAAACTATCCAAAAAATGCATGGAACAAGCTAATTCACTTATTAACTCCCATTCTAAAAAAATGAATCCAACTAAAAACATCAAAATGAAATTACTAACTCATAATCATACACCAAAAGAAAAAGAAAACAAAAATTTAAACGATCAAAACTCCATTACTGTTAGAATTACCTAGGATGACAATTGAGAAGTTAAATCACTAAAGATAGTAAGTGAACTACCTAGAGTGTATGATTTAGGAGATCTAGGGAGCATTTTTTGAATACTTGCCCATGAGCTCAGTCATGGGGAAGACGTCCTATTATAAGTTGAGAATTAATAAGTGCGTTTACATCTTTTTTTACAATTCTTTTCAATTTCTAATTTCTTGATATACCTTTTCATGTTCTTTAATACTTTTCATTTCTTAAATTTTTGACATTCTTTGATATATCTTTCAATTCTTTGATATTTTCCATTCCTTTAACATTTTTCATTCTCTACACTTTTTCACAATTTTTGCAATCTTTTTCATTTCTTTCATACTTTATTTTGAAACCTTTTGTAAATAATTTTGATTACTAATAAGACACATTACAAATAAAGGCAAGATGTAGTCCAATAAGCTAAAAATTACTCTATGTTATCAAAGTCATAATAGACTAATTATTTAAATAGTGAGCCCACATCATCCATCCACCCATTCCATTAATAAGAGGTTCTTTCCATGGCTATAATGATATTCTTTTTCATTGTCCAACTTAGAATAAACCTATGATCATTATGCTTGGACCAAAAAGTGAAGAACCAAGTAGGAATGAAAAGGGTGTGACAGTAAGGTGATTTGTCGATTCTTTTAGATTATTGTTGTAAGTTCTATCATGTTGCTAAGATTGTATTATATCCATGTAGATCTAATGAAGAATGGGAGTAAGAGTAAAATAAGTGCTGCCTTGAAGGTTGACATAGATAAAAATAAAAAGAGCATAGAATAAATTTATGGGGGTTCCACTAGAAAGACATGTTACCCATGCCTAAAGGTAGGCAACTTCTCAAAAATATAAAAATAAAATAAAGTCCCATGAATAAAACTCCTTCCTTGGACAATACACCAAGTGACAATACTCCTTGCAACATTGATAGTATTATAGTTGTAATTCCAAGAGATGAAATGATGCAATGTCATTGGAATGTGGTCTAGACTTGGATTGAATCTTGGATCGAAAGGCTAATGATTACTTTAACCACTAATAAAACACAATAATTCATTATGACTATGGTAAGATACCTCACATCTCAATTTCTGAAATCCCTTCTAAGTCCATCTCATCTCATTGTAAGAATAGTCATAACTTGTGATTTTATGTAATATAGAGTTATTTTCCCAATTTGGTGGTACTAACATGTGTGTTTTGCTAAACAGGTATGCATTGCATTCAACTCCTTAAGTGCCTAAGGACACTTTAGGCATGGTTATACAAGGGAATTAAGGGTTGGAGCCTACTTTGGGGAAGACCCACTTGTATAACTATTGTATCTTATACCTGCCAAGTGATTCCACATTATCTTGAACCTTCCAACATCAACAAACATCAATAAATGCTTCTCATATCATTTAAACTATCCATTCTCACAACATGAATTCCTTACCTTTCTTATCCGTCTTAGGAATTTTCATAATCTAAGATTCCTTCTTTATGAATTTCCAATGATAACTATTTAACAAAAAATGCATAACTTCATCATCCAAACCCTTTGAGTAACCTCAAGACCTTCTAGATATCCAAAAGAATCATTTTTTCCAATTAGACCCTTATGAAAAATGCAAATTTTTGGTCTCCAATATTGGGTCTACATCGATATCGAATCCTCGATGTTAGGTCCTCAATATCAAATTTGAAAAAATATAAATAGGCAAACACTTAGCATCATTTTCATCATTTTTTTTAGTTGCACCAAAGGGAGGATTTTTTGAATTTTCTTCTTTGAATTGAGCTTTGACCTCCTAGCTTCCCCAAGTCATATCTTCCATATTACCACTCTGATTTTCATGATTTTCAAACCTATTTGATCCCAGAGTGCTCATCTTAGTTATGGGGGGATGCTAGTGAGGAAAATCTAAGTTGATTTTTCAAAATTTCCTAATGCCTAGAAGGTATTTTAAGGGTAAGTATGAAGTGAAAGTTGAAATTTTTAAGGAGAAATGAATCATATTAATGCTAGAACACTTAAATAATGTTTTTAAGGAACCATAACCACCATTATGAGTAAAAAATAAGGACAAAATGAACAATTATGAAGGGTTATAAGGAAATTAACACTTACGAGGAAAATGTTTGCAAAACATTTCTAACTCTATAATCCTAACAACTAAGAACTTAATCTAACTAAATGTATGAGAAAAGAAGGGAGTTATAAAATTAGAGAACACATTTTAATGATCCCCAGTTTCTTAATGATTGTAGATGGTCCCAAAGAAAGGAGCACAAGGAGAACCCTCACAAGGTGCAAGTAAATGACCAAGAGGAAAAGGTAGTGGCCAAACAAGAGAACAAGAACTAGAACATGAGGATCAGGAAGTCCAATCATTTAGCATTCATTAAGAGACTCCTACTACAAAACAATTGATCCAAGGTGAGGTAGAAGAACCACTAATGCAAGGACAATGCCCCACATTGTCACAAGAGTACCTCCAAGATATTTAGGAGAGATCCATCTTAACCATAGTCATTGTGGAAATGAACTTTGGGCCATTCATAGAATTTGTTCCTGAAGTAGTAAGGATGCAACTTCAAGAATCACTGTCATGGCCTACACTTTCATGCAATGGTGAATGGTACCTTAGGTAAATCTATTAGTTTTGGCATAACAAAGAAGAGGGTACCACAGTTAACATTGGAGGAGTCTTAGTCTCATTCTCAATTAAGGAAATAGCTAAAGCACTCAACATACCCAAAGAAGGAACAAGGGTAGCACATTTGTTCACCTGATTAGATCCTGAAACCAAAAAAATTTGGCTAAAACAAGCATATGGTAAGGAAGATAAGGAATATAATGAACTAACTTTGGAAGAAAAAATCTACTCCAAAATTGGCACCTATCACTTGTTCCCAACAAAAGGACTTAATAGATTACCTACTTATGTGGCTAGGGGAAGTGAAATCCTGATGGGAAAATACAATTCCAACCTTGCACAACTCTACTGTATGGAAATTCAAAGGCAATTTGAAGAAATGAAGGTAGGGAAGCCAACACATTCATTTCCTTATCTCATAAGGAAGTTTTGTAGGTGAGCTAAAATCCTGGGATACACCAATGATGTTTCCAAGAGAGTCCAAAATGTTTCATATGCTGAATTGCTCAAAGCAGCACCACCTAGAAAAGATCATGATAAACAAAAATAAGAACAAGAATAAGAGGAAGATTAACAATAGGAGAAATAATATGAGCAACAACAACAAGTTTAACCATTATCATCATAAGATTATAGATCATCGATGAGTCATCTACAATAGATTGTAGAAACCAACAGTTGGGGAACAAGGGAGGAGGCCAACCTTTACAAAGTTATAGATAGTGCCATCTAGCCCATAGTTTCAATAAATCCAACAAGTGGATAGATCTCACTACAGTTAGAAGGAGAGGTCTAATGGTCATAATAGATCTTTGGAAATGCTACATCATTTCAAATGGTGCTTGAGACTAGAGAGGGATCCATAGTAGTGGTAATGTAGAACCAAGATGCAACGAGAGTAGCAAAGGTGATCATCGATCACATTAAAGAATCTTCAACATACCTGTTGTGTCATCGACAAATCTAACTAGAGCTAGAGATGCTCAAATGTTAGCCAAAGCCTTGACGACTCCTACTAATCATGAAGATGTGCTTGATAGACTATTGCAAACTAGGCAAGTCATGACAACACTTTTTAACATCCCCAGTGATGAGCCATTATATCGCATCCATGATATCGCGTCTTGCCTCATTGCCTATAAGTAAGAGGCAAGTGCACTTCATTTGCATAGTTAGTCTTAGTCCCTTACCCAAACTCTTATCTTTTCTCCCTCTTAGAGTTAGAATTATTTCTGCGTGCCCACAATAGGAGTCATAAAGTGAATAGATCTTTATTTGAGCATTGTGTACTTGAGCACACCTTGTGTACAGCAATAAAGACAAACTTTGTGATAAACCTTGTAGCATTCAGAATAGATTAATTAATGTTAATTACTGTTACTTAATGCTTTCCTTAGTTAATTAATGATTCTCTCTCACCCTACAACTCTCCTAAGTAAGCACACATAGTACAATCACTTCAAGCATGCGTGTAACACTTAGTAACCTAGCAATGATTAGCATTTGGTAACCCTAGTAGTGTTGCACTAGTTTAGGATGTGTACGGAAATTGAGAATGGATACTGGTGTTAGGATCAATTAGAGCCTAGTTAATAAGTAGTCAAATTAAATTATTTACTTATTTATCTCTCTCCTCCCTTACTAGTAGTAGGACATAAAAACACATAAAAAGTATAAAAATCATATGCCTCAAGTTTACTTAACCATACAATTGTGACATACAAGTAAGCTTGGGAAGACAACGATTGATCAACCCATTCTTGTTCCACAAAGGTGCATAAGCACTTAGTCCTTGGAATTTGACTGGATCGTGCATGGACTCTCGTATTCATATGGTTGAGCATAGGGATATCTCACCACTCATCATTGGCGTCATTGCTGGGGACTTTGTTGTTTGTGTGCTAATTTGAACATAGGAAATATTTCACATCGTTGAAATGAACCCTTGGCGTTGATTAAAGAAAAATAGTAAATTATAATACATTTCACACTAAATAGACAATCATGTCTCTTTCTTCATACGAAAGTGTTTCATCGCCTAGGTCGAATACATGGAACAATCGGAGGCGTAGTACACATGATAATTCGCCAGTCCCTCAACAATTTCGTGTGGCATATGTTCATCTTGATGAATATGTACTGAACTCTACCCTCCACTAGGATTAACAACTACGTTGGCGAGATCTGCAAGGTAACATAGTATTACCTCGCGATCGTTCAGTCCCAAGCATGCTTCTTCGTGATCTCACATGAATTGGCATGCACCACTTACAAGAAAATTACATTGTGCATGATCATGACTCGAGAGAGTATCAACCCATGGAGGCACAACATCAAAGGAACTTATAATAGGAGAGACATCATGAATCCATGAAGGAAAAGTTGTCGCAGAGCATCCCACATGTCCTAAGTGAAAATGAGGGTGGTGAACCTGCCTCAGGCAGTCGCACACACAATGATGTTCCTCCCGTTGACTTCAGTCAAGGGGTTGTGTACCAAAATCTTTGCTCAACTATCCATAACTTGGATTCTGGTACCAATAGACACAAATGGTTTGAAAAAGGAACATGAACACATGACAAAGATGGATGTTTCGATTATAACTGCAATCGAGGCCATGACCACTGAAGAGAAGGAAGTAGGCATCGACATGGTGACGGTTCCCTTTCTTCTTCACCTTCATCATCTCTTTCACCTTCTCCTTTAGGATCTGGATGCAATCACAGGGAAAAAGACCATGAGGATAAGGGTAAGTGAAATGAGAGTCATAGAAAAAATAGTTGAGAAACGGGACGAGGGCACTGTAGAGAAACACACCATGAAAGAAGGGAGAGTAGGGAACAACATAGGCATCATAGATGCCATAGACGAGATGATCATGATGAACCCCTACTCGCCACTCGAAATATGCTAGACATAACTAAGGCCGTTAGGATCCCAACAAGGTAGAAAAAGGATAGTAGGATCAAGAGATTAGACATGAACAATATCCCACGATTTGAAGGGGGTACAACATTGATCCTCAAAATCATCTACAAGCATTTCATGATGCATGTGCCTTACAAAACATAGAAAGTGAATGGAAAAAACTTAAGTTGTTCCCACGAATACTAGTCAAAGAAGCAGAGAACTAGTATAAGTCCTTAGAACTGGAATCCATTCGTAGGTGGATTACCATGTTAGAATTGTTCAATAATAAGTACCAAACATACTCCCGAGTTTCCAACCTACAAAAAAAAATCCAAGCATGGAAATAAGAAGGCCATGAACCCATGGATACTGCCATGGGTCGCTATTATGCATTGTTACATTGTTGTCCTGGCCATGGTTATTTGTAGAGGGATTAGCTATGACATCTCATAGATGGGCTTAGGCATGAGACACGAAGAACCCTTGGGACTTATGCCCAAGGAAGACTATCTGAGCTTAGGACCCATCAAGTTTAAAGATTATTGGAGAAAGTTGCTAAAGAAGAAGATGAGCTAAGGAAAAGAGAGTGTGTGGAGGAATATAATAGACATCCTTCCCTCCGAAAGAGGGGAGTAAGATTCTGTGAGGATGAAGAAGAGTCACCACTTGAAGAGATGGTGAATAAGAAAACCTTGCCTATCCAAAAATTAGCATTAGAAGTATCGGAAAAGGTAGACCAAATGTGGGATTTCCTAGATGATAGATTTTAAACCATTCTCAAAATAGTAGAGGAGTCTAGAGAGCAAGGTAGTGATCGAAAAAAAAAGAAAAAAGAGAGAAACTAAACATGCACGTAACAAGGGTAAGGGAAAAGTTTCCATTATCGAAGAGAGTGTGGATTCAGATACAAAAAATGATAGTGGATGTGAGATATGCCAATATGACCATCCTAAGGGATGTTGACCTATAATATCACATTTACAGGAGTCTAGGATGTATGCACTCAATCCATGATTAAAAAAAAGGCCAACACCCCGAAGGTTACCTTATCCTCAAGGTAACTCAAGACAGTTCCACCAACCCTTAACATATTATCCAAGTGGAACTCCACCACAATTGATCAAGCAACATCAACAATGAAAGTACCTACAATCATGGGGAATGCCACCACCAAGGCAACAGTATCCTTATTGGTAACCTGACCCGTATGGATATTACGTGTAGCAACTAGTCTGTCCACGTGACTCTACTGGTCATGTTACTCCTCAGCCTCACTACCAAGCTCATGAGTATTATAGAACTCCTTCTCCTAGGGGAAATGTTTCACAAACATACCATCCTTCTCATTTGACTGCACCTCTTCCACCCTTAACTCCATTACCACCTGCTACATCTATGTAGGGTGAAATCCCTACCCAATTGTAGCAACGTAATGCCACAAGGGTTATTAACCCTCAACCTATTGTTGTCTTTGATAACCGCATGAAGAAAAGACCTTTCTCTAGAACCAATAGTCCAACTAAGCCCTTGCAACCACAAGCGGCTGATTCTTCAACTACCTCACTATCACTTGAAGCTTCGGAGCTCCCTTCAATCCAAAAATCATGCTCAACGCATACGGCCATGTTAACTCATGCCATCACCGATTAGATAAAAGCTAGCCATCTTCCTAGGAAATTCTCTAATCCTAGGAGTCCTCTAAAATATCTACAAATCACTAGAAATGAGCCATGCAAAGCTCTTTTGGATTCAGATTCTGGTGTCAACTTGATTCCTCATGAAATGTACAAAGCCTAGAACCTACCTTTGCTAAAAAAGAGTAACATTCGTCTAGAGTTGGCCAACCAATCCATCACTGTCCTATTGGGACTAGTGCTGGACATTGTCACCACTGCTTGTGGGTGGTCATATCCAGCTAACTTCCTAGTGATTTAGGTAAACAACGGTAAGGGGGACTTCCCAATCATAATGGGAAGATCATGGCTAAGCATAGTTGATGCGTGCCTAGGAATCCACGATCTTTCCTTGGAAATATCAAAGGACAATACATTCAGAAAGATTAAGAAGAAGAAAGTTCCATGCATCGCATACAATGACTCAGGGTATAATGGCATGTAGAAGTCATGGTTCGTGCAACATTTAAGATTGCCTGCATGCAACCAATGTGCACAAGTGACTGATATACAAAGATGCCTGTATGCAGTAGCCACAAGACAAGAAGGCACCTAGTGGTTGATAGCTGATCAAGAGAACAATTCAACTATATGCATGGAACCAATTGAGGGTTTGACTTGTGCTTACATCGATAGCATAGACACATTAGAGCAAGTCCATCGCCAACTTCCAAGTCTTGACCTTGAAAATATCAACTGGGGGAAGTTGGAAATCCCTGATAAGTTTAAGTAAGAACCCCTTGAGCTAAAACCATTGCCCACCAGTATGGAATACACATTTCTTAAAAATGAAAAATCAGTAATTATTAATGCGAAGCTAGCTCCGCAACAAAAAGAAAGACTGCTGAAAGTGATAAATAAATGGTCGAAAGCCTTCGCTTGGTCATATCCTAAATTAACTGGAATAGATCCTAGGATATGCCAACATAAAATTTACACTAATCCCTCCATGAAACCTCAAAGACAACTGTAGAGGTGATTGAACCCAAAGTTGAAGCAAGTAGTTAAGGAAGAAATTGAATAGCTTCTAAAAGCTGGGTTCATATACCCCATTGCTGATAGCAAATGGATTAGCTCCTTAGTTATAGTGCCCAAAAAGAGAGGCAAATGGAGGGTGTGCATAGATTTTAGGCTACTAAATATGGAAACATTCAAAGACCACTTTCCATTTCCATTCATAGACCAAGTTGAAACACCGTGAAAATTTCGAGGCCTCAACAGTTTAGCAGAATCTTGCAACTCAGGCAAGAATTTATGACAAGGTGCGGCTCAGCAAATTCCCTTTTCAGCTAAGGATCTGTTCTGCCATGCTATGCAGCACAATATAATAAACTCTAGAAGGTGGAACAAGACAAGGAGTGCACGATGGCAAGCATTCAACTCTGCAAGTTTCCTATGTCCTGAAAAATCTTAACTTTTGGCATATTACGTAGCATTACGCAACATAGCATAATGTGGCATAACGCAGTGTAATGCCAAAAGGTAGTCCATCGCAATAATAGAGATGGCAAAAATTCAAGACTTCGACAACCCAACAAAAATCTCAAGGCTTAAACAACGATCTGCAGCATTCCGCATATTTCAGTAAGTTTTCCGGTTAAGGGGCCTATTACGCTACATTATGTAGTGTAGCATAATGAATCCCAGAAGGATTGATCAGAAATAGAGGAAGTGTGGCGACAACACTTCAATTTTTTGCAAGTTCGCTATTTTATGCTGAATTACGCTATGCAGCGTGTTCTAGCATGACACAGCGTAATACAAGAAATGACAGAGATAGCGCAATTTAGGCATCAACAGTTCATACGCCATAACACACTCTCTAGCGTAATGCAGCGTAATCAAAGAAAATTTTGTTGCCAAAGCTTTGGCAAAAGTGGTTTACGACGCATTACGCTTCAGAGCGTAATGCAGCGTAGCGCTGCAAGCTTCAAACACAAGAACACCAAGTCAACAGCATCTTATAGGTTCAATACATGCGTCATCTAAACTACATTTTTCTCCTAACCCTAACCTTATAAATATTCCAATCAACAAAGATCAAAGGGTTGGAAAAATTTTTCCCAAGATTGACAGATTTGCTCCATGAGTGATTTTCTTGCGTTGGCAATCGTTGACAACCTTTGGCAAAGATTGACAAGGGAGCAAAAGAAGATCAGCAATCGTAAGAATATCAGAGGTGATTGGCAAGAATCCTTGATCAGAAATAGCCGGTTAATGGATACTCTGCTTCGAGTCTGATTTTCTTTGCGCACAGATTGGCTAGAACAAGGTAGATCGACCTTTGCTTGTTTTATCTTTAAATAGCTTTCTTGTTGTTGGCACATGCTTCGTCTAAACCGAAGTTCACCTGTAATCTTTATAGCCAAAATATTTTATTCATAAGTTAAATCCTAGATCTTGGGACTGCACGTTCTGTAAATTTGATTTCTTGTGTCCTATCTATACAGATTTTACAATCGCTTTAAATCGATTACGTCGTTTTCAATTTCCTTCGAGTTTAACGATATTATATCTTCTCATAAAAATCGCCATTTTGTCATCCAATTATCACAAAAATTTTACTGATTAAGTAAGTCCTTGTCTGATCGACAAGACCGTTTAGGGCACCTCGGATTCATCTTCTCCAGCACTGCCCTCGCACGGATTCGGGGTTGGAACTGTGTACACGGACTTTCGCTTGGTATTTCCAGCAACCAACGTTTTCTGTCGTTACACAAGTCTTAGACACCATTGCAGGGCATCGCTACTATAGTTTTTTGGATGGGTACAGTGAGTACAACCAAATAAAAGTAGCCCCAGAAGACTAAGCCAAGACTACGTTCACTAGTCCTTGGGGAACATTTGCATACAAACAGATGACATTTGGCTTGTGCAATGTCCCTGCAATGTTTCAACGATTAGTTCTAAGCATATTCTACCAACAGATAGGAAATGGTGTGGAAGTCTTCATGGATGACTTCTCCACCTACGAAGAAAACTTTGATCTAGCCTTGGATTTGTTGGAGCAAGTATTAAAACGATGTGTAGAAACTAATTTAAGGCTCAACTGGTAAAAATGCCATTTGATGGTCTAAGAAGGCATCATACTAGGGCATAAAATTTCACGAACAAGGATAGAGGTAGACCCCGAAAATATCAAAGTTATCCAAGGAATTACCTATCAACTAGAAACTGTAAAAGATATTTGGTTATTCCTTGGACACACTGGCTACTACAGAATATTTATTGAGAACTTTTCAAAGGTTGCAAAACCATTAGTTGAATTAACAAAAAAGGACATACCTTTCGAGTGGACTAGGGAATGTGAATTAGCTTTTTAAACTTTAAAACAAAAGCTCGTAGAAACACCCATTCTACAAGCTCCTGACTAGTGCAGACCATTTCACATAATGATTGACGTATCCAACTATGCTTTAGGAGCTGTACTTACATAGTTAGATGATCAAAAATGTCCTTATTACATCCACTATGCAAGTAGAAGTATCCCTGGTGCACAACTTAACTACACTACAATAGAGAAAAGGTTGTAGTGTTTGCACTAAAAAAGTTCAGGCACTATGTCTTGGGCTATAAGGTATTCGTACACACAAATAATAGTGCAATAAGGTTCCTAATGAATAAGCCAATGGTAAGCCCTCGCATCATACAATGGCTTGTAATCTTACAAGAGTTTGATCTTACGATGATCGATTGTAAAGGCACCGAGAACATAGTTTCTAATCATTTATCTCAGTTACGATGGGACAAAAAAGAGGATGAGTATCCAATTTCTAATTATTTCCTAGATAAACTCCTCTTTGTAGGTGTAGTGAATAATCAATTAACCATGGAGACAAATTGGTACAGTAGCATTCTCACCTGTCTCCTTGCACAACAAACACCACAAGGGTTTGATGCCAAAAAGAAACAACAGTTTCTTCACTGAGCCAAGTATTTTATGGAAATCAATGGGCAACTTTACAAAGTATGTCCTAATGGCTTGGTTTTATGGTGTGTTCCTGATGTAGATCAACTACAAGTTCTCCAAGATGCTTATGAGGGTCCTTGTGGGGGTCATTACCCTGGGAGATGAACAACCATTAAGATCTTACTTGCAGGATATTATTGGCCTACATTGTTTCAGGATGCCCATTGTTTCATCCAATATTGTAAGCATTGTCAATGTGATGGGGGGATGACTACTAGAATGGAGGGTCCATAACAATGGATCCAACCATTAGAACCCTTCGGCATTTGGGGAATTGATTTTATGGGGTCAATTACACCAATGTCCAATGAAAAATGTTATATTATTGTTGCCGTTGATTATCTTACAAAATGGGTAGAAGCAGCTGCTATTAAGGATTGTACATCATCCATAGTTGCACGATTTGTTCAACACCAAATTGTAAATAGGTTTGGTGTGCCTCATGCACTTATTTTAGACAATGGTACACACTTCACAGGTGCAAATTTTTGAAAATTAATGCAACACTTAGGGTTGAGCACAAACTAAGTACACCATATCACCCCCAAGAAAATGGTCAAGTTGAAGTCACCAACAAGGAGATTATGAAGATATTGACAAGAACCATTAGCAATTTTAGGCAAGACTGAAGCACTAAATTGAACGATGCTCTTTGGGCATACTACTCCACATGGAAACTCCCTATAGGTTACTCTCCCTATGAGTTAGTGTACGATAAATTACCAACACTTCCCATTCAAATTGAGCTCCATACACTATCCACAGCATGTGACCTCAACCTTGATCTCAATCTAGCACAAAAACAATGGTTGATGATCCTTGACCTACTAGATGAGAACCAATTGTCTGCCCTGTCATCTAACGAATTGCACAAGGCCTTCAATAAATAATGTCATGACCTAAGAATTAAGAAAGTTAAATATCAACTAGAAGCTAAGGTTCTCTACTGGAGTCCCACACATGTGCCACAATGTACCAAATTTCAAATGCTATGGGAAGGACCTTATGTCATTCATGTAACTTTTCCTTCAAGGGCCATGATGATATAAAAACCTGAGAGCTTGGATAAGAAACTGTTGGTCAATGTCCAACAAACCAAACCTTTCCATGAGCTTAGAGTAACTAGTACTCATACTACCTCTATTGGTGGACAACCTTGCTCGCTATTTCGGATCTCCTCCTTCCAACTCAATCATGGGGGAGATGGCCACCAATGCTAACCATTCTAAGCCCTCAGCTCTTTTTATATTTTTGTTTTACACATATTTGTTTTACACATTTCTTCAATCTTTCTTATTTTTGTTTTACACCATCATTCATATTTTTACTATTTCTTTGTTTGGTTTATTTACTTTCATTCATCATACAATAAGTGCTCCTAATGGTGGATTGAATTATATACTATTGATTGCTAATGTTTGGTTTTTACCTTTGAATTATGATGCTGATATTATGATGTGGTTCTTTTGATAAAATAGGCAATCAGTCCACGTCATCCATTCATCCATTCAACTTTGTGGTCTCCCTTGGCTTGGAACTGTATAGTCCCTTTTTCTAATCAACTTCTTAATAAATTAGTGGCTTGGTACTTTTCAAACTAAAGGAATGACTCAATGGTTGAAGAGGGTGTGACTTCAAGGGGATTCAATGCATTTTTGCTAGCCACTCCCTTGAGTGCTTGGATGCTTTTTCTTAGGTTTTTCACCATTCGTCCATTGATCAAATATCAGGGAGATGAGTGAATAAAAATAAGTTTTTGCATGGTGTGGTTCTCACGTGAGAAAAAAAAGAGAAAGTGGAAATTCAAAGCACACCCCTTAGACATAATAAAGAAATATGGGCTACAAGCACTGGTTATGGCACTAGAAAGACATGTTACCTATGCCTGAAGGTTCCCTCTAACTAAGGCCCTTTCTCATTTCCTGCTTCTCCATCTTGCTCTCCTTGGAATGGTGGTGACTCTTTGGGAAAGCATTCTTGTTACTTCAAGAGGATGGATTGGCCCAATGTATTGATGCAAGGTCACTAAGTGTGGTTGGTTTGAGTCTAGATTTGGAATGAGTTCTACTCAATCACATTAACCATGACATACATAAGGGACTTTACACAACTTTGCTCTTGGGATTCCATTCCATTTCTACTTTCCATCTTTCTTT